>RJWM01012091.1:0-57668 GCA_004363535.1 Dasyprocta punctata | reverse complement strand
TTTTTTTTTTTTTTTTTTTTTTTTTTTTTTTTTTTTTTTTTTTTTTTTTTTTTTTTTTTTTTTTTTTTTTTTTTTTTTTTTTTTTTTTTTTTTTTTTTTTTTTTTTTTTTTTTTTTTTTTTTTTTTTTTTTTTTTTTTTTTTTTTTTTTTTTTTTTTTTTTTTTTTTGTGGCACTGGGGATTGAACTCACAGCCTCATGCCTGCCAGACAGGCACTTAAGCCACTGAGCTAAACTCCTAGTCCTAGTTTTTTGAGGCAGGGTTGCACTATGTAGCTCAGGCTGGCCTTGCGCTCGCGTTGTAGCCCAAGCCGACCTTGAACTCACAATGCTCCACCTACCTCAGCCTCCCAAGTGCTGGGATTAAAGGTGTGTACCACCATGCCCGGCTTCATTCTATTTTTTTGATGTGACAGTTTATTGCTATATATTTTCCTCTCAGGACCACTTTCATTGTGTCCCACAAGTTTTGGTATGTTGTATCTGCATTTTCATTGAATTGTAGGTACTGTTTAATTTCTTTTTTAATTTCATCTGTAACCCACTGGTTGGTCAAGAGATTGTTATTTAATTTCCATGTGTTTATGTAGGTTTTGCAGTTTCTTTTACTGTTAATTTCCAATTTCAGTGCACTATGATCAGATAATATACATGGGATAATTTCAATCCCTTTGCATTTTCTTAAGCATGTTCTATGGGCTATTTTAGAGAACGTCCCATGTGCAGCCAAGAAAAATGTGTATTCTGATGTTGTTGGGTGGAACACTCTGTAAACATCTACTAAGTCCTTTTATTCACAAGTTTGATTCAGTTCTGTTATTTCTTTGTCAAATTTTTGTCTAGTTGACCTACCTCTATGTGATAATGGGGTATTAAGGTCCCCTGTTATAATTGTGTTATTGCATATTTTGTTTTTCATGTCCATTAGTATTTGTCTTATATAGTTGGGTGCTCTATATTTGGTGCATATATATTTATGATTGTTAGCTCTTCCTTTTGCATTTCCCCCCTAATAAGTATATAATGACCTTCTTTATCTCTTTTGATCATTTTTGGTTTGAAGTTTACACTGTCTGCAAACCAAATAGCTATGCCCGCTTTTTTCTGGGTTCCAGTTTCATGGAATATGGTTTTCCATCCTTTGACTTTTAGTCTATGAGTTTCCTTTTGAGTCAGATGTGTTTCTTGTATACAGCATATTGTTGGATCCTGTTTCTTGATCCATTCTGTTAGCTTATTTCTTTTAATTGGTGAATTGAGGCCATTTACATTGATGAATATAATTGATATGCACTGGCTTAACTTTGTCATGTTATTTTCCTGTTGTTGGTTTCCTGTTTTCCCCCCTTGTTTAATTGTTTGCCCTGCCTGGTTATTTTTTTCTGTTGTTGTTCTGGGAATTGTAGTCATTTTTGTCTCTCTCTACTAAGTCTTTGAGTATTCTTTCTAGGGTTGGCTTTGTAGACATGAATTTTTTCAGTTATTCTTTGTCATGGAAGTATCTTATTTCTCCATCAATTTTGAAAGAAAGTTTTGCAGGGTACATCAATCTGGGTTGAAAGTGGTTTTCTTTAAGAGCTTGAAATACTTCAATCCAAGCTCATCTTAACTTGAGGGTCTGTGTCGAAAAGTCTGCCATGATTCTAAATGGCTTTCCTTGATAGGTGAGTTGTGTCTTTCCTCTAACAGCTTTTAGTATTCTGTTTTTATGCTGTATGCCTGGGATCTTAATTATTATATGTCTGGGTGTAGATTTATTTTGGTTATAACTGTTTGGCATTCTATATGCCTCACTTATCTGCACATCTGATTCTTTTCCCATGTTTGGGAGATTTTCCACCATTACTTCTGCAAATAATTTTTTTAAGTCAGTTGCGTTGACTCCTGCATTTTCATTGATGCCAATCAGTCTTATACTGGTTCTCTTTGCATCATCTTGAAGCTGTTTAATTGTTATTTCATTCTCCCTTGTTATTTTTTACAAGTTCTTTCCTTTCATGATTGCTAGTTGTGATCCTGTCTTTGAGGTCTGAAAGTCTATCCTCAGCTTCATTCTAATGGTTTCACCAACTTTCAATGGAGTTTTGTATTTCCCAGATATCTCCTTGGATTTTTTTCATGCATTCTATTTGCTTCCTAAATTGCTCATTCAAGGTTTCCATCATTTTCCCATTCTCCTGTACTTTTTTTATCTATGTCTTCTCTGGCTATGCTGAGTAATTCCTTTACTAAGGTTGTCATTTCTTTCCTTACCTGAGAGATTATTTCTAATCTGATTTTCTCTATAGCTTCATGGATTTGTTTGTTTCACTTGCTATCTTTTCAGAAATTTCAGATGTGTGACTTTCAATGTCCTCTATCTCAGTGTCCCCTATACTTGTTCCTGATGGACTGGATGTTTGAGATTGCATTTTGCTTTTTCATCTTGTCATTTTCACCTCTTGTGTTGATATTTTTGTCTTTCAATCCCACTAGTCTCTAGTGACTGTTGTGTGTGTCTTAGGGTCATACTGTATGGGTGATTTCTGTCTAATTGCTGAGTCCCACAATGAAGTGGAGGGGCCAGTCACTTGGGTTCCTCCTGCAGGTCCTTTTGGGTGAGTCTTATATTCTCCCTATGCTGACTAGCCTAGGAGTATTCATGTAAGCAAACCTTTAGCTTCTATTGTTACTGTGGTTTTAGGATGTTCTGTGCTACCAGATTTAGCTGGCTGTATTGTGTGCTTCAGCTGGGACTCTACTGTGTCACAGGGGGTCTCCTAGGCCATTTCAAGTTTCTCCAGCTTGGGGGAGTCCTTGTCAGCCCTCTCCTCAACCCACATGGTGTTTTCTGTATGGAAGAAGGACTCACCCACACTGTTGTTGGGCTTTCAAAGTACTGCAGTTGAAGGGGAGGACTCTTGCTGCTCCTGCTGGCCCACTGATGTCCTCTACTTGAGGGGGAAACTCACTGCATGATTGCCGGCCAGCTGAGGTCCTCTGTGTGGGTAAGGGGTTGCTGAGGCTTCCACCAGCCCACCAGGGTTCTGCAGATAGTGGATGGGATACTGATGGTCCCTGGGCTGTTGAAGACACCAGGGTGGAGAGGGAGGTGCTGCCGTCAATTATTCGCAGGCTATGTAGGTTTCTGGGGTGGGGGAGGTGCTGCTGGGTGAAGGTCCAAGCTTGCCCCACTGCCAAGGTCTCCAGGATGGGGGAGGCACTGGTGGGGTGAAGGTCCAAGCTCTCCCCACTGTCAAGGTCTCCGGGGTGGGGGAAGTGCTGGTGGGGCAAAGGTCCAAGCTCGCCCTGCTGCTGAAGTCTCCAGAATGGTGGTACCAGTATTTTTATTATGATAAACATTGCCTTTAAACTTGGAAAAAGCCCATAAACTGCCAAAAGGGAATAAGAAATACATTTCTAAGAACATACAATTTCTGTCAGAGAAGTTTGGAAATCAAAAGGCTAATTTATATGAAAACCTGTAGGGAAAGTAGTTGAAAAGTCCATTCATAAAACTTTTATTCTGCTTAGATGAATTTTATACATATACATATATATATATATATATATATATATATATATATATATATATTTTTTTTTTTTTTTTTTGGCAGCACCAGGGATTGAACTCACAACCTCGTGCCTGCCTGACAGGTGTGTAAGCTGCTGAACCAAACTCCCAGGCCCTGGTTTTTTGAGGCAGGCGCGAGGTTGTGAGCTCAGGCTGTGTAGCTCAGGCTGGCCTTGCACTCACATTGTAGCCTAATCTGGCCTTGAACTCACAACACTCCTCCTACCTCAGCCTCATGAGTGCTGGGATTAAAGGCGTGCACCACCATGCCCGGCTTTAATATGTATATTCTTAACAATTATGCTTAGAAGGGCCAGCGATTTATCTTAGCAGCTGAAGCACCTGCTTGTTAAGTGCAAGGTCTAGAGTTCGACCTCTGGTACCAAAACAAACAAACAAACAGTTATGCTTAGATTGTTCATGAAAATTTCTTAAGACATTAAACATCTGAAGTCATTTCCTGTTAACTATTTTTCCAGCACATGCATACTAAGCGAGTATCCAAAAAAAATTTCATGAAAGAAAAAAAAAACCCTAAAGTTTTTGCTTGTTTACTGCTATGCTTGATATACATGAAGTAGTGAATACCAAGCAATTAATTTTTACTGCATCTTTACTTTTACATTTGTTATTAAATTGCCTAAGACATTTATTTATTTATTTATTGGTACTGGGGATTGAAATCACAACCTCATGCCTGCCAGGCAGGCACTTATGCAACTGAGCTAAATCTCTGGCCCTGCCTTAGATATTTAAATACAAATAAAATGCATAGCACAAATAATGAAAGCAAACAGGAGGAAACTTTACAAATCATGGAATGTGAACTGTTTCTGCCCTTATCCAGACTAGATGAATGACAACTTTGTCTACAGGAGCACCTGCACAGCTACCAATACTGCTTACTCCCCAGAAAACTGGGGCTCCACGTGTGGAGGACCAATGGGGTATCTGTTTTTCCACATCCTCAGAGGTGCTCTGGACCTTAAAGTACCCTCAATAACTACGCCTGTGTCTGGAACCAATAAACCCTTTTACTCCCCAACAAGACAAACCAATATGTAGGCCATTTTATTTGCTTAGACATGGAAGCAGTTTTAACACTGGCCCTTGTGAAGCCACAATGTACCAAAAGGACGATGCCAAAAAATTGTAACTTGTATAAAAATTCCACTTGCCCATATTTGCCATCTCAAAATGAAAATAGGTAGCTCCCTAAATACTAACTGGCTCTACTACCCTAATATTAAACACAAAACTGAAGAAGCCAAGCCCTCTGTTTTGGTTACTTTTCTCTCCTTGCTGAGAAAAAATACCTGACACCCAAAATTAGGGAAGGAAAGGTTTATTTCTTACAGTTCTTGGAGGTTTCAGTCCATATTGAGCTGGCTGCAAGGCAGGGTGGCATGGCGGGGCAGGCATTCATGGTGGGGCAGGCATTCATGGTGGCTGCCAAACAGCAAGCACAAACTGTGAGAGACAAAACACACCTTCTTCTCGCCCTTACACTGTATGTCAGCTCCAGCCCTGGGCAGGAGCAGCACTCACACAGCCAATTCCAGTGCTAGACAACAAACCAATCACAAACACCGACTCAGCCACGTCCATGCCATGATTACATGAGACTTGGTGGGGCCACAGGATCATAATCCATAGCACCTTCCCTGTGAGTCAGTGCCATGTGTGGGCCACTGTGGGGAGAACCAGATGCCAGCCCTTTCCCAGGAGTTGGTGCCATTCACAGACTGTGTAGAAGAGAACAAGAAGCCAAGAAGAAGCCAAGCCCTCCCTGTGAGTTGGCACTATGCATGAGCTGCTGGGGGGAGACCCAGATGCCAGTCCCTTTTGGCATGTGGGCTGGGAGACCAGAAGACCCAAGGTCCCCTCCCAAAACCCTCCCCACCCCCTGTAAGTGACCAGCTGATCTGAAGAAATACAGGTTGCAAAGATAACTTTTAAGGTAAAATACAATTTAATGCTTGTAGTGTTTAGTGTTTCACTGACTTTGCAGGCCTAAAGCTGGTAGTCTGATCATCTACTCAGAGGATAACAATACACAGTCTAAAATCTATGGGGAATCTCCTTCTGAAGGTGGTAGCCATTGTTTTTTGTTTGTTTGTTTGTTTTTTTTCTCTTGTGGCACCGGGGATCAAACTCACAGCCTCACACCTGCCAGACAGGCACTTAAGCCAACTGAGCCAAACTCCCGGCCCTAGTTTTTTGAGGCAGGGTCGCACTATGTAGCTCAGGCCGGCCTTGCGCTCACGTTGTAGCCCAAGCCGCCCTCGAACTCACAATGCTCCTCCTACCTCAGTCTCCTGAGTGCTGGGATTAAAGGCGTGCACCACCATGCCCAGCCCGTGGTAGCCATTGTTAATTACCTATTATCTTGTTTTGAAGTCCTGTAACATTTTCATTGTTTTTTTTTTTTTTTTTTTTTTTTCGGCACCAGGGATCGAACTCACAACCTCGCACCTGCCAGGGCAGGCACTTAAGCTGCTGAGCCAAACTCCTGGCCCTAGTTTTTTGAGGCAGGGTCACATTATGTAGCTCAGGCCGGCCTTGCACTCGAGTTGTAGCCCAAGCCAGCCTTGAACTCACAATGCTCCTCCTACCTCAGCCTCCCGAGTGCTGGGATTAAAGGTGTGTGCCACCACGCCTGGCTCCTGTTTGGTTGGGTTTTATTCTATTTTGTCTTGTTTGATTTTGTTATATCTGATGGCATGGGCAACTATTTCAAAGATAACAAGATAACAAGATATATTATGGTAGCCATTTTGGATTTACTATTATCTTGTTTGGAAGTCCTTTATTGTGTTGTTTTGTTTTTATTGGTTCTATTTTGTTCTGTTCTATTTGAGTTTTACTATATCTGAAGGCACGGACAGCTATTTTGAAGACAAGAGGCATTATTGTTGATTTCCTATTATCTTGCTTTGAAATCCAGTGTCATACTGCTTTGTATTGGTTAGCTTTATTCTGCTTTTTTTTTTTTTTTTCTGGCACTGGGAATTGAACTCACAACCTCGTGCCTGTCAGACAGGCCCTTAAGTCACTGAGCCAAACTCCCGGACCTCTGCTTTATTTTGCTAGGTTTTAATCTCTTTAAAATAAAAATTACAAAAAAATAAAAACAAAGCCACTTGGGAAACATAGAAATTCAAACAGAAATAGCACAAACCTGTCATAAACCAAAACCAAAACAAAAACAAAAAAACAAACAAAAACAAAACAAAACAAAACAAAACCCAACTATTCGTGCGATAGCATGGATAACAAATGATCTACTGTGTAAATTTTAGAATGAGACAGACAAAAGTTGAAAGGCTAGTTAATTTTCTCCTCCTTCTCCTGCTTCAGCTTCATCTCCTTGGGCAGCTAATGTCCACAATGTCAAGTTGTCTCCCGGGAATTGCATTATTATTGTGCAGCCTTTCTATGACTCCTCACTTAATGTATCAAGATCAACAACGGCTTCATCAAAAGCTGTCTTTGCAAAGAATGGGCTTTCTCTGGAGAGTTAAGAATCTCATAATAGAATGTGGAGACATTAAGGGCCAGACTCAATCTGATAGGGTGCATTGGTTTTGCTGATTTGAAAAGCTTCTTGGCATGCTTGTTGTGACTGATCCACAATCCCTCTCTTGTCATCACCAGCAGCAACCTCAGCCAATAACTGTAGTAGTCTTCTTTCATTTTCAAATAAAAGACTTTGCTCTCTGCTTGTGAAGCATTGGGGATCAAGAACTTTTCAAAAAGAGACAGTACATCATTGCAGATATCCCTTAGCTCAGTCTCAGTTTTCTCTCTGTATTCTTGAGCCATTTGCTGCTTTGTTTCAACACCTTCCACCTTTTGCTCAATACTTGAGACAATCTTTTCCAAGATGACCTATGGGCTCCTACAACATTTTTATAAGCAACAGAGAGAAGATTCATCTCCTCATTAGATAATTCAGTGCCTTGCTCAGATACAGACTTCATGTGGGCTGCCATGTCATCATATGGCTCTGCCTGCTTGGCCAATTTGGCTATATGCACCAGCTCATTTTTATCCATGCTTACATGTTCTATGTCCTGGGTGAGTGGTTACAGATGGATGGGTGCAGCAGTTTCTGGGGGGCAGTAGTGGTGAAGTTGAGATTCTGTTAGTTCCTATTTTTAAGAAATCTTTTTTTTCTTTATTGCTAAGCACAATCCTGTCTTCTGTAACTGAGATTCTGTCCTCACACGGTTTATTTGGCTGTGTATAATTTCAATGGAATTTTTAATCTCCTGGATATGTTTAAATTTGTTTCATGGATGCCATTTCTTTTCTATGTTGGGTATTCATGGTTTCCATCATCTTCCTCAGCATCTCTATTGTTTTTTTCCATCCGTATCTGCTTTAGAATCACTAAGCACATCTTTCACAACAGTCACTATCTGTGTAGTTATCTGAGAAATTATTTCTGATTTGATTTATTCCTAGAGCCTCATTCATCTGTGTTGTTACTTCTACTGTCACCACATGAGAGAGTCCAGGTGGGTAGCTTTTGAATTATTCCACCTCACTGTCCCCTGGGTTTGCCTTTGGTGAGTTGGAAGTCTGGAGTTGCATCTTGTTTAAGTGTCTTCTCATTTTCTATATATTTTTTAAGTTTAATTCCTGAGTTGATGGCTGTAAATAGCTTATGGTGAGTAGCCTTATTGCTAGTATTTAGAACTCTTAGGAAAGCACTACTTCTCAGAGGTATCTTCCTGATGTCATTGGTTTTTGGGTTTTAAGTCTGATGCAAGATCTCACCTCTTTGCTGGGTGTGGTGGTGCATGCCTTTAATCCCAGCACTAGGGAGGCTGAGGTAGGCGGAGCATTGTGAGTTCGAGACCCGCTTGGGCTACAACACAAGCAGAAGGCCGACCTGAGCTACATAGTGTGAACCTACCTCAAAAAAACTAGGGCTGGGAGTTTGGCTCAGTGGCTTAAGTGCCCATCTGGCAGGCACGAGGTTGTGAGTTCAATCCCCAGTGCCACAAAAAAAAAAAAAAAAAAAAAAAAAAAACCTCACCTCTTCAGTTTATTGGGGATGAGAAGTTTCTGCCTACTTGGCCCAGTCCCTGGTTCTTTGGCACTGCCCTGTAGTACTTTTTATGACCCTTAGGCAATCTCAGACTTTGTATACCAGTAATTAAAACAATTCTGACACTTTGGCTAAAGTGGTACAATTTACAACAATGATAGCATCAAATATAGTCAAGAAAATGACAAACTGAAGTAACTATTAATTTGCCAACTTTAACCACATGAACTAGATTTGTGGTTTTATAGTAAAATCTAAAACAAATAAGGAAATTGTGTGTAGTAAATAAACCCTTGATATGGCAATTTTACCCCTAGGGGAGAAAATTTTAAAGGAGTTATGGAAGACAATAGAGAAATAGAAGTAGAGGAAGAGATTAGAAAAGCAAGACTGGAGGACAGGGGAAGATCATGCAAACTTGGAAAACTTTTGAAGAAGACAAGAGGGAAAGAGAGAAGAAAGAAAAAAAAACAAAAACAGAAAAACAAAAGAACTAGAAATTGTATTCACACTCAAAATCAAGGGCAAACAACCAAGAAAAAATAAAATGAAACAAAACAAACAAACAAACAAACAAAAAAAAAAAACAGGGGAGAAAAAAATGAACAAGAAAAAAAAGTCCACTTTAAGATGTGTCTAGCTGTTACTGGTTAACAGACAACATGGGCAGACAGAGTCTGAATTCAAATTAATTAATCTCAGCAAGACAGCTGTAGCTTTACAGTGGTGTAGTGGATAATCCCAGCAAACCCATACCTTTAGATCCACTGAAGTTCAAGTTGGTTTCCCACTGTAAGGTTGGAACCAGATTTGCTTAGCCTGCAGAGTCTATGTGCCTTCTTCTGGGTTGAACTTGGCTTCCCGACAGTTTAAATTCTGGTACTTTTTCTAAATACCTCTCTCCGCATATTGCAGAAGTGTCATTGTTCCTCCTACCTACCCCAGCTCACAGAATTCACATAGTTCCCACCATTCACATACTCACTCAACCCCAAGCCACTCCCCTTTTCATGAATTATTAAAACCCTGGGTTTTGCCCTGGGTTGAGGCCTTTGTCCTTGTTGGCCTTTGTTCCAACTACAGTTAGGACCCTTTTGCTCCCCATAACTGCAAATAAGTCTCTGTCTCTTTTTTCTTGCTGTGGGATGCACTGGAAGTGGTAGATTGGAATTTACTCATAAGAATTCCAATAACTTTTCCCTGGGATTACAATATATGAACTCTGGACCTTGAGAGGTTTGGTTCTTTCTTTCTTTCTTTCTTTCTTTCTTTCTTTCTTTCTTTCTTTCTTTCTTTCTTTCTTTTTTTTTATAACAGAAAAGAATGTACAGGACATTAGAAAAACATCAGCAAGAAACACAAATGCTATGAATGCTATATTATTTTTAAAAGAACAACTCACAGTAAAAATGAAATCTGAAAATGACCCTGTGAAAACTGCTTTTCATTCAAAATTCTTAACTAATTTTTTATATACATACACAGATTTTCTTTCAGTTTGTCACACAAGTGCAACAATACGATGGTTACATATGTGTGACTTATTTAGTACACTGATAAGTATTTTTCAAGGTGCATCCATTTAAGGATAAAAGTATTTAGTTGTCATTCTTTACAGCTGAGTAGTATTCCGTTATATAGAAATACCACATCTTTTCTGCCCATTCCTCAGTCAAGGGGCATTTAGGTTGTTTCCAAAATCCATTTATTATGAACTGTGCAGGTATAAACATAGGTGCACATATATCCCTATGGTATGATGTTTTTAGTTCTTTTGGGAAGATACCCAGAAGTGGAATAGCTGGGTCAAATGGGACCTCCAATCCTAGCTTTTTGAGGAATCTCCACACTGATTCCCACAGTGGTGTGCACCAGCCTGCATTCCCACCAACAGTGGAGAAGGGTTCCTTTTTGTCCAAAGCCCCTCTAGCATTTGTTAATGGTTGACTTCTTAATACTAGTCATTTTTTCTCAGGTGAGGTAGATAGTGATAGTTTCCAGCTTTTTTTCCTGTAACTTTGGGCAATTGTTTTAACCTTTTATTCACATCCCTCCCTTCCACTTTGTTTTTTTTGTTGTTGTTGTTTTTTTTGGTGTGTGTGTGTGTGTGTGTGTGTGTGTGTATGTGGCACCGGGGATCAAACTCACAACCTTGCTCCTGCCAGACAGGCACTTAAACTACTGAGCCAAACACCCAGCCCTAGATTTTTTGAGGCAGGGTTGCACTATGTAGCTCAGGCTGGCCTTGCGCTCATGTTGTTGCCCAAGCCCGCCTCAAACTCACAATGCTCCTCCTACCTCAGCCTCCCTAGTGCTGGGATTAAAGGTGTGCACCACCATGCCTGGCTTCTCAGGTGAGGTGGAATCTCAGTGTTGTTTTCATTTGCATCTCTGGAATGACCAGTGTTGTTAAACAATTTTTCAAGTATTTATTTGCTGTATGTACTTCTTCATCTGAGAAGTGTGTATTCATCTCAGATGCCCATTTTTGGATTGGGTCTTTAAATCTCGGAGGACTGATTTTCCTAAGTTCTTTATATGTTCTTGATAGTAATCTTTTATCTGAGGGACAGCTGGCAAACATGTTCTCCCATGTTGTGGATTGTCTCTTCACTCTGTTGGTGGTTTCTCTTGCTGTGCAAAAGCTTTTCAACAGGATGAGATCTCATTTGTTGATTCTTTGTGATACTTCCTATGCAATCTGCTTTTAATCATAAAGTCTTTGCCTACACCAATGTCTTCAAGAGTTTTACTTACTCTATCTTCTAGTAGACTTAATGTTTCTGTTTTAATGCTGAGGTCTTTAATTCATTCAGATTTTAACTTAGTACATGGTGAAAGATATGGGTCCACTTTTAATTTTTGGCATGTGAAAAGCCAGTTTTTCTAACACCATTTATTGAAGAGGCTATCTTTCTTCCAATGAATGAGTTTGGCACCTATGTCAAAGATAAGGTAGCTTAGTGTGTCTGCAGTTGTTTCTGCATCTTCTAATCTATTCCATTGATCTTTGGGTCTGTTTTATTGCCAGTACCACACTGCTTTTATCACAGTAGCTTTATAGTATAATTTCAGGTCAGGAATTGTGATGCCCCCTGTCTTGTCTTTGTTGCCCAGGATCACCTTTGCTATTCTAGGTCTCTTCTGGTTCCAGATGAATTTTAGGATTGTATTCTCTAATTCTGTGAGGTATGCTATTGGAGTTTTGATTAGGATTGCATTGAATCTGTATAACAGTTTTGGAAGTATGGCCATCGTTGCTGAGACAAAATACCTGACGCCCAAAATTAGGGAAGGAAAGGTTTATTCTTACAGTTTCTTGGGAGTTTCAGTCCATTAGTTGGCTCCAAGATAGCGTGGCATGGCGGGCCTGCTGTTCATGGCAGCTGCAAGCTGCAAGCCACTGGCGAGAGAGAGAGACAGGACGGAAGCCAGGAAGCAGAAGACCTGCCTTCCCTTATGCTGTATGTCAGCTCCACCCCTGGGTGGGCATAGCGCTCGCATTGTCAATCAACAAACCAATAACAAACCAATAACTCAGCCCCATCAAAATTATATGAGGCCTTGGGGGGACATAGCATACCCCATACAGCCATTTTCACCATATTGATTCTTCCTACCCAAGAGCACAGGATATCTCTCCATTTTCTAATATTCTCTTCAATCTCCTTTTTCAGAGTACTGTAGTTTTCAGTATAGAGGTCTTTTATATCTTTCGTTAGATTGATTCTTAAGTATTTCATTTTTTTGGATGCTATTGTAAAAGGTATTGTTTCCCTGATTTATCTCTCAGTGAGTTTGTTATTTGTGTACAAGAAAGATCATTTCTAATTTTAGCCTTGAAAAGGAAGTATACCTGTGTGTCTCAGATGTTAGGATGCTGTGAACCTTGTCTTGGTTACTTACTTCTCATTGCTGAGACAAAACACCTGACACCAAAAATATCAGGATAAGAATCCCAAAAGTGACTCCCTGGTCCTGATCAGCTTAGTAACAGACAGTGTGTTCTCTGCAGACCAGTTTCTACTGACACTTGATCTTGAGTCTTATTCCTGTGTCAGGTGTCTTTCACAGAGCTGGGCCCAGAGTCTGGTTGTGTCCCCTTGATCGAAGTCCTCTAAGGGATCACACTATTGTGACTATTGGTTTCAGATTCTATGCACTCCCTGAGCAGATGATTTCTGACTATATTAAGTGTGGCTCTCACAGGCAAAATTTTCCTTTGAGTCTTTCAAAGGGCAAAAAATTGAAACTATCTTTCAAAATTAGTGAAAGAAATAAATTTCTATTGGTTGCAAAGGGGAATCATATAATTCATGGATAATAAATGTCTGAGATCGCTAGAGATGAAAATGACTCCCAGCTCTTCAATATGTTCTTATTGTTTTCAGCATCAGGGCAGAACCAATAGGGGGAGGAGAGGCAGGAGATTTAAAGGTACGCTCCTTCTGTTGAGTTCAACTCTCCAAGAGTGACCCCTCTTGTCCCTTTCATGAGGTTCCAGGTCCATGAGAGCTAAGAATGCTGATGTCCGTTGCTAGACACAGTTGCTCTCTGAACACAGAGCCCTCAGAGGAGGGGCCCACAGGAAGACAGTCAGACCTGAGACACCTCTCAGAGCTCCTGCTCTGTCCATGGTGGTCATGAAGCAGTGATGAAGTGGAAGAATGAACAATGCCTGTTATGGATGATACACTATGTCAACTTGAAAAGTTAAGAAGTTTAACTGAGAGACTCAGCAGGGAGCCAGGATCCTTACTTTGTAAATATCCTCATTCTGTGCAGGAGGAGGGCACAGAGATTTTCTGAGTGCTACACCCACCCTGGGTGGGGGTAGTCTGCATGCACTAAAAGGGAAGAAAAGAGGCTTGTACTTCCCTCCTTTTCGCTCTGGCTACTGCCTTGAAGTGTTGCCCCAGTGTCATGCCACTGTGCCTTGGAACCAGCTGATAGTGGACTGAAACCTCCAAAAACTGTAAGATAAATAAACCTTTCCTTCCTTCATTTTGGGTGTCAGGTATTTTGTCCCAGCAATGAGAGAAAAGTAGAAGTAACCAAGACAATACCCCAAAGGTGGCCAAGTGAAGGGAGCTTCATTGATAGCTTCCGACCCTAAGGAACTGTAAGGAATGTAGGTCTTACATATTTGATGAGAAAGGGACAGGTACATTTTTCAGATTAGAGTAGTTTAGTAAGTTTTAATACACATTTTCAGTGACCATGGTGTCACACAGGTTGGAGAACCTCTCCCAGAGTTGTTGAGGGTACTGCTGCAGTGAATAGAGTCTGGGTGTAATACAGTCCCAGGATTAGTGAGGTACAGTTTTAGAATCTGCCTTGTGGGACCTGGTAATTTTTCAGAAGCACATTATGGCCCTGCCACTGGGGTTCTCTACTAGAAAAACATGTAATGTTCTCCTCACGGGGTATTTCTTTATGCTGCTTGGACCAATGACATTTTTGCACAGTAAAGACTCTCCAGCTGTGGTAGAAATGTTGCCCAAGACATTACCTACAAACTAGTTAAGACATTGAGATGAAGCAAAAGATATGTAAGAAAGAATATGTAAGAAAAAATATATAATAAAGAATATGTACGAAAATAGGAAAAGATGTGGAGAGGGGAAATAATGACCTTGCTGGATAAACAAAGTACTATACCAATCACCTCCACACTGTGAGCCCCGCCTGCTCCCCACTGTGTGATCCTGTCAGCCTTTCCTTGATGCTGATTGGGCAGTGCAGATCTTACTGATGTCATGCTGCCCCAAGTGTATGTGCAGTGTCTTCGAGCACTAAATACATGCAGGGCTGTTATCAGGTATGGCCTCTCTCTATTCCAGGAAGGTAACCATGTTGTCATTTTTCCTCCATGGCTGATGACAATGTCTAAGATCTCACCCTCAGTATGTGCTGCTCACCTATCAGGATTGGGGCTGCACTCTGACCTTTACCGGCTTGCAGGGGCCATGGGAAATCTTGCCCAGGCCAACTGCAGCTCATGATGCAGAAGTGAGTCCTGAATTATACATGAGGGGTATAGATTTTGGGGGTTCCCTGTGGACCTAGAATGCTCTTGGCCAAAACTGTGTACATATTCATCTTTAAGAAAGAGACCTCAAGGGTAGGTGGCACAACTCATACTAAGACGAAGACATTGGATGAGTCTCCTCGAATATACTTGAGGTAGTTTTCTTAGAAAATGACTCAAGGCTGGGTATGAAAAACAAAAACATAAAACTGATGTTTATTAGTGTCCCCTACTCTACCATATTTCTATCTTTTTTCTGAGGCATGCTCCTGTCTCTGCTGCATGTAAGGCTATGGCTGCAGAAAGAACACAGATTCCATGGAGGCCCTGGAAAGAGACAAAAGGTGGGGGGAGAGCTGAGAGCCCAACAGCCACATGGGGAGACCAGCCCATAAACTGCCTCCTAATTCCTCTGTTTTCCCATGTTTAGGTCCTATATCTACACTCCAGTGTAGTTACTGTTACATACTAGATGTTAGGAATATTATTGTCTCCATCATTTGGGGTAACACAGACAGCCTGACATTCAGCCCTTTGACACCACCTCACTGTACTTTCAACTTGTGTGCTAAATTTGTCAATTTTTTCAGTTCCTAATCACTTGTTTTTCTACTTACTATTCCTTTTTAATTTTTTTATTTTAAGGAGAATAAAACCCAACAATACAAAACAAAGTAAAGCCAATCAAAACAAAGCAGTGAAAGTGGTACATAGCTTCAAAATGAGACAATAGGTCATCAACAATGGCTACCATATATCTTCTTATCTTCAAGTAGTTGACCATTTCCTCAGACATAGTAAAATCAAATAAAACAAAACAGAATAAAACCAATCAAAGCAGAGCACTGAATAAAACAAAGCAATAATTCAGAACAAAACAAAACTGTGAGAATAATATTGGATTTCAAAAACAAGACAGAAGGAAATTCCCCATATTTGCCATATTGCATACTGTTGTCCTCCTAATAGATGCTTAGACTTCTGGCCTTAGTCCTGCAAAGTCAATCAAACAATACTAGCATTTAGTTGTTTTTGTATCTCGGGTGCTGTAGAAGACTACATGGGCACCTCTCCTTGAATATTGGGGACCTGGCCTAGATCCCCAGTCTTCCAAACGAGTGTATGGTGAAGGCTTAAATAAGTGAGATAAGTGGTATGATTGTAGGGCTCCAGGAGGATCAAAACCTTCTGCAGAGTTCTTGACTCTCAGGGCTAAGACAAGCGATGTCTCTGGGTGCCCCATATTTATTTAGTATTCAAACAAGGAGGGGGTTAGAGTGGAAAATGCAGGAAACTGAAGAGACCTGGAGAGTGGTTCAAGGACTTTTCCAAGTAACAGGTTATGTTAATTTAGGAGAAGTATCTTAGGAGAAGATCTTCAGGTTGTATTTCACTACAGGATTGAAATGCCTGCAGCTACAGTCTTTTTTTGTTTTGTTTTGGGTTTTTTTGCTGCACTGGGGATCGAACTCACAACCTTGCGCCTGCCAGACAGGTGCTTGAGCTGCTGAGCCAAACTCCCAGCCCTAGTTTTTTGAGGCAGGGTCGCACTACGTAGCTCAGGCTGGCCTTGTGCTCATGTTGTAGCCCAAGCCGGCCTCGAACTCACAATGATCCTCCTACCTCAGCCTCCCGAGTGCTGGGATTAAAGGCGTGCGCCACCACGCCTGGCTTACAGTTACAGTCTTTAGTTAATTGGAGTTGGAGCCAGGTGTCCTCAGCTGTGACCTTATCTTGCCCTTTGATGCATCTCTTTGTTCTTGAGTCAGCCATGCCCCTGCCATGCTGTAGCCCTGCACATGTGTTTAACTTCCATCTTCAATGGCTTCCAACACTTGAATGCAGAAAAAATGCTGCAACATTGGTTAAATCACGTCTTATTTCCATATACTGATATGTACAGAGCTGGTTATGGTGTATCTTTCTCTCTTCAATTGGCTCTAAGCAATGCAAATAAAGCCAGCTGAAGTACTGATATGTAATCTTTGGGGCCATTTGGATAGTCTCCTGTTTCCTTGCATAGTGTTGTCTGTAAAAAATATGAGCATAGCAGGATGGCAGAGCCACTCAGCTCCAGGAATGTCGACTAGGTATGAGCCTCCAAATAAAGAGGCTATGAGCCCCCAGGGCACAAAAGTTTACATATCAGAAACCGAAGCAACAGCCTCCTAAAACAATTCAATTGCTACCTTAATTGAATTATGCAGATTGATCCTTCTGCACGTCATTCTCCCTGCATTTTGCAAAGATGCTTTTCTCCCTACCTGGCTAGCCAGCTCAAGTTACTCACATAGTTCCTGACATCCTCACTATTGCTCATCCTTGAGCCACCCCCTTCTTCACAAGATAATAAATTCTGGGAAACGCCTTGGGTTAGGGTCTTTGTCCACATATCCTCATTAGGATCAGGCTTAGGACTCCTTGGCTGCCCTTAATTTTGAATATGTCTTGGTGTCTTTACTCTCACCGTGGTTTGCATTGGAGGTGGTAGATTGGAATTAACTTTTCAGGATTCTAATAATGTCTCACTGGTATTATAAATACAACATTTTGGATTGTGAGAAAGACTGAAAAAGGGATTACAATACTTGGATTGCAATACTCAATATTTGGGATTACAATAGGTTGCTATCAACTGAATCAGCCAGTTGCTTACTGGGTTGCAGGGGGAAGGGGGAGGGCGGGGCATGTTTTGATTCTCAGCCTGCATGCTGGTCAGTTCATGGGAAAGGCAATCTGGCTTCTCTCTCCCTGGGCCCTACCTGGTTTGTGTGGCTTATGGGAAGATCAAACTAGGTTCTTGATGTACATTTCCCAGACCGAGCATGGCCTCTGCTGACTCACGGGAACAGTGGACTGGTTTCTCTTTTCCTAGGCCCTGCATGGTCTGCTCTACTTACTATTCCATCCATCAAGTTCTTATCTTCATTTCTTTCCTCTTCAAGAGACCTCAAGGCTGCAGGGCATGGTGGCACATGCCTTTAATCCCAGCACTCAGAAGGCTGAGGTAGGAGAAGTGTTGTGAGTTCGAGGCCAACTTGGGCTACAACTTGAGCACAAGGCTGGCCTGAGCCACATAATGTGACCCTGCCTCAAAAAACTAGGGCCGGGAGTTTGGCTCAATGGCTTATGCACCTTGAAGTTGTGAGTTCGATCCCTGGTGCTGCAAAAAAAAAAAAAAAAAAAAAAAAAAAAAAAAAAAAAAAAAAAAAAAAAAAAAAAAAAAAAAAAGAAAAAAAAGAAAAGAAAAAAAGAGAGAGAGAGAGAGAGAGAGACCTCAAGGCATCTAAGACAAGCAACATTTGAATAGCTCTACTCTAAATAGGGCTGATCCAATCACTTGGATCATTTTGATTCTGAAAAAATGTGCTTACATGACTGATCACTATTGGATTAAAATTTACAATCACACCAACTGGTACAACAATGAATTTATGGACAGCTCCAGAACTACTGACAATCAGTGATCTATTCACTCCATGCATCCTTACTCTGTGCTTTGTCTCAGTGAACAAACCCCATGCAGCCTAGGTCACTGATTCCTTGGTCCATACTCTCCCCACTGCTACTCCCAGTTGGGTCAAACCTTTGCACATTAATTATATCAAAGCCATCTCCACTTGCTCAATAGATATCTTGGACTCACCTTTCATGGTGGAACTAGAAGTCATCAGAAGGTAGATTTGCATTTAAAAAACTGTATCCACCCCTCTTTTCCTTCCTTCCTTCCTTCCTTCCTTCCTTCCTTCCTTCCTTCCTTCCTTCCTTCCTGTTGTACAGAAAGGGGTAGCCCTCCATGGTCACAGCCTAAACACAGTAACACTTCCTGAAATGTTTTTAATGAGAGATAGCTGAACTCTAGCCCTGACGAACTGATCCAGCCTTGCCAGCAATCCTTACTGGTCCCTCCCTCTCTTCATGAGGTAACCAATATCTTTCACTTTATAAACTTTTTATTCTAAAAAATTTTAAACATGTATAGGAGCAGATAGAACAATACAAATCTCTGTGTCCTTTCAACTCAACTTTCACAACTGTTAGACATATGTGATGTACTCCATCTTTTTTTTTTTTTTTTTTTTTTTTTTTTTTTTTTTTTTTTTTTTTTTTTTTTTTTTTTTTTTTTTTTTTTTTTTTTTTTTTTTTTTTTTTTTTGCGGCACTGGGGATTGAATCCATCTTCGATAATATGATTAAAGTGCATGAAGCCTATTTCAATATCTCACCATCCATCTCTTAGATATGTTACATACTCCATGTTAAGGCTTTCAAAATCCCTTGATATTTATTGTGCTAACATACTTACCCAAAACAAAGTACATGTGGCATTGATGACTAAAAGAATGGAGACTTTTAGCCTTTGGCAGTGAGTTATTTTCTTTCAGTCAACTTTGAGGTGTCATGTGTTTAAATTCCCAGACCCAGCCAGGCATGGTGGTGCATGCCTTTAATCCCAGCACTCGGGAGGCTGAGGCAGGAGGATCATTGTGAGTTCAGAGACCAGCCTGAGCTACAAAATGAGTTCAAGGCCAACCTGAACTCCATAGTGAACTCTGTCTCTCTCTAAAAATAGGGCCAGGGATTTAGCTCAATGGCGGAAGCACCTGCCAGGCAGGCGTGAGGTTGTGAGTTCGATCCTCAGTACAAAAAAAAAAAAAAAAAAAAATCCCCGACCCAATAATATCCAAGAAGAGATCTTTACTAATTCAGTGCAGGACATTTTAAGTCCCTTTATCATACTGTAATCACACTTGATCTTAGCCAAAAATGCCAAGAAACAATGTACAATAACCATATTAAGAACAATTAAGAAAAAACCTGTGCTTGTTGATGAAAAACTTGGACTCCTGAATTAGTATTTTCAAATATTCAGAAGTTTCTCCTGTCACACTTTCTTTCCTAGACTGTCACCAAATGTACTGATTATGTAAACAGATGTTCAACATCACTAATTATCAATGAAATGCAAATAAAGTCCAGTATAAAAGAACACTTCATGCTCACTAGGACCGGTAAAAAGTCAGGTGTTGGAGAGGACAAGTTGGGAGACATATACGCTGCTGGGGGAAATATGAAATGCTATCATTGTCTTGGAAAACACTCTGGTAGATCCTCAAAATACTCAACAGAGTTGTCCCATCATCCAGCCATTCCCTTTCTAAGTACATGCCTAAGAGAAAAACATATGTCCGCACAGAAACCTGTGCATGAATGTTTCTAGAAGCACTACTCATAATAACTCAGGGTAAAAATAGCCCACATGTCCATCTGCTGATGAATGGATAAACAAAAACTACTAAATCATGCAGCGGAGTATAAGTCAGTCATAGGAAGGTATAAAGTAGGGTGCACACTACAACTTGGATGAACTTTGAGAACACTAAAGTGAAAGAGTTGGAAATAACCACATACTGCATGATTTCATTTTTGTAAAATGTCCAGAAAAGGAAAATCTATGGAGACAGAAAGTAGACTAGTGGTTGTTTAGAGCTGGGGAATGAGGGATGGTAAATGTGAATTGTAAAGGGGAGATGGTTTCTTTTTGAAGTCATAAAAGTATTTTAAAATTGACTGTAGAGATGGATAGTAGACTCTGAATACACCAAATATTGGATGTACACTTGAATTGGGTGAGCTTAATGGTGCTATGCCAAAGCAGTTGAATGCAATCTTTTAAAAGTATGATTTTTTTCTTTTAGAGATAGGCTGCTTTTCCAACTTCCTCATGCTAAGAACATAAACCACTACCTCCTCATCTCCTCCACTCAAATGAAAAATATCAGAAAAACAGCTATCAGATAAATGAAAAATGAGGGCTGGGGATATAGCTCCATGGCATAAGCAACTGCCTGGTAAGCACGAGGTAGTGGTTTTGTTTTTTTTTTTTTGTTTTTGTTTTTTTTTTTTTTTTTTGTGGCACCGGGGATCGAACTCACAACCTCGCGCCTGCCAGGGCAGGCGCTTAAGCCGATGAGCCAAACTCCCAGCCCTAGTTTTTTGAGGCAGGGTCGCACTATATAGCTCAGGCCAGCCTTGCGCTCGCGTTGTAGCCCAAGCGGGCCTCGAACTCACAACGCTCCACCTACCTCAGCCTCCCGAGTGCTGGGATTAAAGGCGTGCGCCGCCACGCCCGGCTTGAGGTAGTGGTTTTGATCCCTGGTACAAACAAGCTGGGCGTGGTGGCACATGCTTTTAATCCCAGCACTCGGGAGGATGAGGCAGGAGGATCGTTGTGAGTTCAGAGACCAGCCTGGGCTACAAAGTGAGTTCAAGGGCAGCCTGAACTGCACAGTGAGACCCTGTCTCAGAAAATAGGGCCAGGGACTTATCTCAGTGGCTGCCTGGCAGGTGTGAGATTGTGAGTTCGATCCCCAGTACCAACAAACAAACAAACAAAACAAAACAAAACAAAAAGATTGAAAAAATGAGAAGTATTTTAAAAAATCAGAATAACAGCTATCAGAAAAATAGCATACCTGTCTGTAAGGACTATGCAGATGGTGGCTGCAGGAAGTGGAGTTCCAATGTTATTTCCAAAGGGTGGGAGGCAGTTGGAAGTGGCCCCCAATCCTCCTGGTCTATTGTTTCACTGCATTCCTCCTTTCTCTTTCCTGAACAAAATTCTCTGTAAACCTGAACACAGGGAGACGGAGATTGGAGGCAAAGGCTGCCTTATTTCCTGTGGAGTTAGTTCTGAATAATTTTTTTCTTGTTAGCACAATAACTTGTCCCCCATGTTTTTTGGGAAGTGAAGGGCAGTATGAACCTTAACATCCAGTAACAGTTTGGGAACTATATTTCAATAAAACTGAAGGGTTTGAAAAGTACAAATGGTTTGGGCTATCAAGAACTAGAGAGAAGACGTTTTTGGAAGATGGGACTCCTATGGAGGAGAGGTAAATGACTTAGCAAAGCAGAAAAAGCACCTGTAAACTGATCAGCCACAAACTCCACAAGACATATGACATGGTGGCACCAAATTGGAAACGAGGAGTATTAATGCAGTAAATGTGGCCCTTTGAAATGAGTGGTAGTGGGCAGGGCTGGATCTGGGGGGAAAAACTGAAAGAATCAAAGCCCAAATTCTCAAATGTTCAGTGAAGCTTGGGACGATATAGTCAATGATTCATTTTTTAAAAATATATTTATTTGAAAAGAAATTTGTAGAAGTTGCATGAATGGAAAGCAATAGTATACCCTTTATCTAGATATATTTTGACTCTTCTGCCTATCTCTAGGCTTCTGCCCCCCTTTTCCCCTTCTACTCTCCCTGTCAATATATGTGTGTATGCATATACACACAAACACAAATATATACACAAGGCACACACACACAGAGTCTGCCAGTAAATATATATATATATTTTTCTTTTCCTGAAGTGTGTGTGTATGTATATACATATATATGTATATATATATGTATATACATACATGTGTATGTATATATATATATATATATATATACACATACACACACACTTCAGGAAAAGAAAAATAGTATAACATAAAATGTTCAACCTACCATTCAAGAGATGCAAGTTAAAACAATACTGAGATTCCATCTCACTCTAGAAAGAATGGCTATTATCAAAAAATTGACCAATAACAAATGTTGGTGGAGCTGTGGGAAAAAGGGAACACTTTCCCACTGTTGGTGGGAGTGTAGACTGGGGCAACCACTGTGGAAATCAGTGTAGAGACTCCTCCAAAAACTGGAACTAGAGGTTCCATTTGACCCAGGTATTCCCTGTCTTGGTATTTTCTCAAAAGAATGAAAAACATCATACCATAGCGATATATGTGTGCCCTTTTTTTATAGTGACACAGTTTGTAATAGCTAAATATTGAAAACAATCCAATCAACTGATAAGTGGATAAAAAAAGATGTGTGGAAATATATAATGGAGTACTACTCTGCCATAAAGAATAAACTTGAGACATTTATTGCTAAATGGATGGACCTTAAGGCCACACTCTTAAGTGAAATAAATCAGACACACATGTGAATACTGCACTATCTCACTGGTGTGAGAAACCGAAAGTGTAAATAAGAACCAAATTGTACAAGGCATATGGTGAAATGGGAAGAACTTGTTCCAAAAGAAAGAGGAACTAGGGAGATGGGAGGAGGAAAGAAAGGAAAGGAAGAGAAAAAAATGAGAAAAGAAGGATAAAATGGAAATGAATTTTGCAAATAAGGAGGAGAAGAGGGGTTAAAAGGAAGGGTGATGAGTGGGAAGGAAAAAAAGACAAATCATCATGCACAAGTACAAAATCCCTATGATGAATGTGATCATTGTATATACCTAAATTAAACTTAATTAAATTAAAAAAAGGAAAACAGTATGATGATTTTTCAACAGATGGTGTTACCCTCATGTGATAAGGTAGAGAATGTTGTATATTACAGAAAACCCCTACACTGCTGGCCCTTAGAGGAGAAATTGAAAATGCATGTACAGTAATCTCAATAGTCAAGGTTACCCAGGCAGCAGATTGCCATACTAATAAATGTCTGGAAGTGATCGGCCACCACTTCGAGCACTGTTTGTAAATGTAGAGGCCAAAGGTAACTTGTATAAATCTCATGACTTTTCAATAAATGTATTAAAATATTTAAACAAGTTTTTCCCTTCCCACATATATATGAATATATTCATATTCCTGAATATTTGAGAATATACTATGTAGAAAAATAAGATAAAAATTCCTTGCTCCATGAAATAGGCAGGAACAAACTGTTTCAAGACACACATCGTATGGCTCAAATGCAGTCTTGTCACAAGAAGCTGTTTACCTCATACTAATCATGTTGCAAGGGCTGTCGACCCCACGCCAAAAATAACCTATTGTCCAATCTTGTCAAATGTCACAAACCCCCAGGGGCCCTAGCATGGGTCAGCAATCACATAAAAGCTGCCCCTGCTGGCTCTCATAGTGTATATT
This sequence comes from Dasyprocta punctata, assembly GCA_004363535.1. NCBI lineage: Eukaryota > Metazoa > Chordata > Mammalia > Rodentia > Dasyproctidae > Dasyprocta > Dasyprocta punctata. Next base: position 34,082 of record RJWM01012091.1, on the reverse strand, counting down.
TCAATTAACTTCCTTGTGACTTATTCTACTTGTTACAGTTTATAACTAACTGTGCCCCATCTTCATCATCATCCCAGTTGAACAGAACACCGTGTAAGTGGGGAAGCTGTAGGGGAGGCGAGGGTAGATCCTGAAATGTAACTCCTTGGGCACAATAGACTTTCAAAGATTGTACGGAATCCAAAAGGAGATCAATCAGCAGTGAAAACCTCCCCAAACATCCAGCTAACTATTGGAATAAATAGAAAACGTCAGTGAGGGCAATATGGGGCCTATAATAAGGGTGGAGCTAGAGGAAAAGATATAGGGTTTAAAAGACCCCAGGGCCCTGGACAGATCAGCCGGGCTGGGTGACAGAGGAGGGCTGTGGATGCTTCGCCCATGGCACCCCTCCCCCACCCCCAGAACCTCTGGTGTGTGCTAAAGCTCTGTGATGTGGGCCTGGAACCATGGTCTGGAATGTGCACTGGCAGTGTCCAGCTTCTGAACATGGGCAGGATCACCACGGTCTGAGGAGCCTCTCAGTGGAATGGATGAACTCCAGCTTGGCTTCCTGGGTATCCCTGTCCTTGACTGCCTCTGTGGTTTGGGGTTCCTCCTTCTGTCTTTGTGCTATCTGAAGACAAATGCATGCTCCCCAATATTTTGTAATCAGAGAGAACTCCAACAGGTAAGTATGCCAGAAGGGCTTAGAAATTTTAGATCTTTCTTGTTTCCCAATATATGCAGTTCAAGGCTTTAAATGTCATCACAAGCACTGTTTTCGCTGCACCCCACATCATAAGTGGCATTTTCATTTTTATTCAGTTTAAAATATTTTAAATTTTCTTTTGGCACTTTTTTGATCGATATGTTCATAGTATTTTGTTGTTTTGTTTTGTTTTGTTGTGTTGTGTTGTGTTTTGAGACAGGGTCTTCCTGCACAGTTCAGGCTGTCCTCAAACTCACCCAGACTGGCCATGGCAATCCTCCTACCTCAGCCTCTCGTGTGCTGGGATTTCAGGTGTGCGCCAGCATGCCCAGTTCTATTCTTTTATATTTGATCAGGTACAATTTTTGGCCTAGAATGTGTTGTATCTTGGTAAATTCTCCATGTCAGTTTGAGAAGAATGTCTATTTTGGTATTGTTGGGTAAATTATTGGATAAATACCAATGGGATCACGTTAATGTATGGTGATAGGTCAAATCTAGTTTTATTAATTTTTCTGCCTGATGAATCTGTCAATTACTCATTGAGACTTTAAATTTCCAAAAGTAGCATAGATTCATGGTTCTTTACATTTCTGCCAGTTTCTGCCTCAGACATTTTGACATTATGTCGGTAAAAGTATACACATTGAGTATTATTATGTTTTCTTGGAGAACATTGTGATTAAGTATAATCCCTGATAATTTTGCTTGTTCTGAAGTATACATTACCTGACATTACTATGGTTTTTTGAGACAGGGTCTCTCGCTGTGTAGTTCAGGCTGCTAGGTAGCCCAGGCTGGTCTTGAGACGATTTCTCTGCTTGAGCCTTCTGAGTGCTGAGATTACAGGCATGTGCCACCATGCCCAGCTGTGAAATTACTATGACTATGGCTGTTTTTTTTAATCTCTTTATTTTTTCTATCTGCATATTTAAAATTACTATCTTCTAAAATAAAGATACATCACTCTCTCTGAAGTTCTGTCTTGATTGGTGAATTTCGATCATTTTAAAATTGATTTGTATATAGTTGGATTAATATGGACCATGTCTGTAATGCTTTATTATTCATTGCATCAGTTCTTTTTATAGAAAGCCCTTCTGGATCTCATCAAGGTCAGAAAGTTTGTTTATATTTGTAATCCCTGAGGAAAGTTATTAGAATCCCAATAAATTAATTCCAATGTACCACTTTCAGTGCAATCCATGGTGAGAATAAAGACACTAAGGCATATTTGTAGTTGTGGGGAGCCAAGGCCATCCTAAATCCAGCTAGAACAATCACTAACTGGAACAAAGGTCTTGACCCAGGGCCAACCAGAGTTTTATTAATTCATAAGAGGGCAGTGGCTCGGGGATGAATGACTGTGAGAGTGGTGGGAAGTACGTAAGTGGTGTGAGCTGGGCTAGGTAGGAGACCTGAAATCTCCTCTGCAATATGCAGAGAGATGCACAAAGAGTAATCTACATATCACAGACTGAGGCAGTATCTAGTGTTTTGGGGTCAGTGCTTCAGTCTTGGTGTGTAATGCATGCCATGAGAAATCATAACCTCTTTTCTTGAGGCTTATTCTCAGTCAACAGCATGGCTTCACTCACATGTGTTACTCAGGAGCCGAGCTCACACATGTTACTCGGGAGCTGTATGTGGTGCATCAGTGACGCATTGCTTCAAATACTACAAGTAAGCACCTCGGGTAGACCCGTTTACATAGCTTAAAGCCAATTGATGGGATAAGGAAATGTCTTAGCCAGCTCTGTACATATCAATACATGGAGGTAGGGCCAAATGCTCTTCCTTTATTTATTTTATTTATTTATTTATTTATTTATTTTTGCGGCACCGGGGATCGAACTCACAACCTCGCGCCTGCTAGACAGGCGCTTAAGCCACTGAGCCAAACTCCCAGCCCTAGTTTTTTGAGGCAGGGTTGCACTATGTAGCTCAGGCTGGCCTTGCGCTCGCATTGTAGCCCAAGCTGGGCCTCGAACTCCCAACGCTCTTCCTACTTCAGCCTCCCAAGTGCTGGGATTAAAGGCCTGCACCACCACACCCGGCTTTTTGCGCCACCACGCCCAGCTTTTCAAATGCCCTTCTTTTAAGGAGAGCCGAGAGCCGTCCAGGTGGTCCTCCACACTTTTTATCTTCCTTTTTTCATTTCATGTGATTTTAAACAGAAATTTTATTTTATTTAGATGATATTTTGTGTAGTTTTACTTGTATATATTTAAGGCATACCAGACTCACAACCTTGTGCCTGCCAGGCAGGTGCTTACACTACTGAGCTAAATCCCTGGCCCTATTTTTTGAGACAGGGTCTCATTATACAGTTCAGGCCAGCCTTGAACTCACAACAATCCTCCTGCTTCTGCCTCCCGAGTGCTGGAATTAAAGGTGTGCACACCACACCTGGCTCTTCTATTTATACATTTTTTTCAAAAAAGATTCCATACACACAAGACATCATGTAGTATTTTTCTGTGTTTGTCTTGTTAGACCTAGAATAACATCCTATAGGTTCATCCATGTAGTTCCTAGTGCAGGTTCTCCTTTTTAAATATGTATAGCTAGCTGAATAGATTATCACAATTCCTTTTTCCACACTTATATTTGTCCATATCTTGTTTATTGTGAATAATAGTGTAGTGAACATAGGTTGCAGGTATCTCTATGATATTCTGGCTTCCTTTCCTTTGCGTATATGTAAGTTTTTTTGTTTGTTTGATGTAAGTAGAGTCATTGTCTTTGTTAGTTTTCTCATTGCTGGGGCAAAATACCTGAGATCCACATGTTAAAGGAGGAAAGATTTATTTAGCTTTTGTAGAGGTTTCACTCCATCGTCAGCTAACTCCAAGGCACAGCACCATGGCAAAGGGGCATAGTAGAGGAGAAATAGTCCCTAGTAGGGCAGGCAGGAAGCAGGAGGCAGGAAGCAGGAAGCAGGAAAGCAGGAAGCAGGAAAGCAGGAAGCAGGAAGCAGCAGCAGCAGTAGATCTCCCTATATATTCCATCCAGGCTACACCACACATTGGGTGGACCTTCTCATCATCCATACCCAGAATTATTCTGTACCAGTTTAGTTATCATGACCCTAAATCAACGTCACACACCTATGATTCAGCTAACTCCCACTAACCCTACTTATGAGCACATGAGACTTTGAGGGAGCTTCTAGATACAAGCCATAACAGTCATTTTTGTTTTATTTTGGTTAACATTTTCATGGAGTATCTCTTTCCATCCCTTCCTTTTCAGACTACATATGTTCTTGAAGCTAAAGTAAGTGTCTTATAGGTAGCATAGAATTGGATTTTTTTTTCCCTGTTAAATCCATTCAGCCAGACGCCCCCATGGGAGGCGGGGCCTCATTCCGAGCGTGCAGTCAGCCACAGTGCCAGCCTGCCCTGTGCGGGCCACCGAGAGCCAGCTCAGTGACTCACCCCGGGCTCTAACTCTTCGAGGCTTTTCCCTCACACACGCTCACGCCCGGCTTGAGACCACAGCAGTGGCACTGGTGGCTGGGAAGGCTGGGAAGGCGAGGACGAGGATGTTCAGGACAACTGGGATGATGATGAAGATGGAAAACAAAACAAAACAAAACAAAACAAAACAAAAAACCAGGAAGCAGAAGTAAAACCAGAAGTAAAAATTTCAGAAAAGAAAAAAATAGAGAAGATAAAAGAGAAAGAACGGCAATAGAAGAAAAGGCAAGAAGAAATTAAAAAAAGGTTAGAAGAACCTGAAGAACCTAAAGTGTTAATAGCACCAAAAGAACAATTAGCAGATAAACTGCGGCTAAAGAAATTACAGGAAGAGTCAGACCTCGAATTAGCAAAAGAAACTTTTAGTGTTAATAACACAGTTTATGGAATAGATGCTATGAATCATCTTCAAGAGATGATTTCACAGAATTTGGAAAGTTACTAAAAGATAAAATTACACAATAGGAAAAGTCACTATATTATGCCAGATTTTTGGAAGCCTTAGCCCCAGATGTGTGTATTTCACTGGAAATTGATGACCAATTCATTGACTGTGCTTTGCAGTGAAAAACAGAAGCGAGAAAAGCAAAGCAAAGCCAAAAAGAAGAAGAAAGATGTGGTTCCTGGAGGGGGATTAAAGGCCACCTTAAAAGACAGTGTGGCAGATTATGGTGGTTATTACAGAGGGTATGCACAAGACTGTGCATCTGACATTTTATCTCCTGGTGTCTTCTTTCTGTTGCCTACAATCCCTTCAACATGAGCACAATTTTGTTTCCTTTCAGTTCTGCCAAATGCTACAGTCAGAAGTGCAATATCTTTTGTGCTGGTTATTTAACCCCTTGACACTTAGGTGCTAACCTGCAAATGAGGGAACTTGGATCTTGCTGCCAAGGGGTTAAAATTGGGAACCTCTATTGCTACTAAATCACAGTTGAAAAACAGAACTAATAATGTTGTTATAGTTGCTATCTGATTTCTGATTCTGTAGCAGCATTCATTAAATTGGAAACAAAGTTTGCAACATGACAAAAAATTATGTAGTATTTACCAGCACCGTTCAGTTATACAGCCTTAACCATACCTCCTTGAACTACTTCATCTTTTGTTAAGAAAAGCAGTTTGTAATAAGGGCATATGGTGTGCACCTAGTATTAAAATTGCTTTGTCTTAAAATTGAGCATGAGGATATTAAAAATCCATTGTGAAGAAGACTGCTTATCTCAGAATAAAGATATTTAAAAATTAAATGAGCAAGCCCTCCAACTTTGAAGCTGTAGAAGGGTGAACCTCTCCATTATTCCAGTATAGGCTGTGGAATCTGTTGAGTGCATAGACTATCTAGTTTTTAATTTATCAGACTATTTCTACTGATGGCATGTTTCAGGATGGGGGAGGGAAACAACTTGATTCAATTGTCTGAGAAATAAATCTCTTGTTCTACTAGGCTGCAGTGGACCAATTTTAACTGGGTTTTGGCATTTCCTTTCCTTTATGAAACATACTCAGCAAACTGTACCAGTTAACTATAGTATTGTTACGTTCACAATTATGACATCTGCAATGTTTTATAAAGTAACTAATTTAATAAAATTACTATTGCGAGGGCTTAAATTTTGTCTCACAGCCCAAGAGATATTTTTGGAGAGGACAGAATGCAGCTTTTGGGACGAGAGTTACCTATATACTTACTAAAGCTTAACCAGTGCCTGGTGTAGTTACAGCTTTAAAACAATAATGATTTGCCAGGTTGTTAATAATGTTGCCATAGAGCAACAAAGCCATAAGGCTATCTTCTTATTTATTTGGGAAATTATTTTGCTTAGATACTAAAGTCTAATTAAGTACTAGAAGAACTATTTATTTGGAGTAATGGAGCCTACAACTTAGGTTATGGGTACAAGCGTAAACTGGGATCTTTATCTTGTCCTAAGTGATTTAACAAGATTTGTGAATTTGTCTTTTTTTGTCCCAATTGTCACAACCAGAGCAAAAAATATTTTTAAGTGTAAAACAGGACTATTTAAGTGACTTGGGGAATTAATAGAAGACCTGATTACACGGCAATAATTATAGCAAATACTGTTTTAAGGCAGACAAAGACTAAGATTTCCTTAGCAGTAAGAATGACATACATTGAATTTAAAATCTATTTTATTATAGAAAGATCAGTTTCTAACAAATGAAAATGTATCCTTGTTCCTTAACAGTGTAAATAATATTAAATTTCTTTGAAACTAGAAAAAGAATAAGTAAATCCATTCAGCCACTGCATGTCTTTTGATGGGAGAATTTAATACATTTAAATTTGAAAGAATTACTCATATATAAAGATTTATAATGGCATATGTAATGCCATTGTCATTGTTTTCTGTTTTATAGCTCCTTTGTACTTATTATTATTCCTTTATGATTTCACATTTTTAAAACAGCTTTCATTTTTCTGCCTTCTTCTGGCTTATCAATCATAATTTTCTTTTTTAAAATGTTAGTAGTTCCCCTAAAGTTTGTAGTACACATTTACAAGTAACTTAAATCCACTTTCAAATAACACTATACTGCTTACCGGTAGTACAGGTACCTACAATAAAACTCACCCCGTTCCTGCCTTCTGTACCTTTTAACGTTGCTGTCATTCATTTACTTATTCATATACCATGATCACTAATGTGTTATTATTGTTACTATGTTGACTAACAAAACCGAATTGGAGAGAAGCATTAGACTTTCTCTCCCTCTGTAAAATCTTTCCAGCTACAGGTAAGCAACTCCAGCAGGCAACCACTCCCTCAGGAATGCAGACTTTCACTGTCTCACTAGGTCCTGTGCTTCTCTCAGGGATGAGGGAAACACTTCAGGCAGTTCTCTGCTCCTACAGAATGACAATACTGGGTACCAACACTGATAATTTGCAAGTTTATATTGATATACATTCAAACTCTATTATTCTTCTCTTGGCTGTGTGTAATCTGATAAGACCATTGAAAGCACTCTTCATTTATGTGTCTTTTTTATTTCCACCATACTCATAAGTGAAATAAATTAAACTCTCATGTGTAAATATTGTATTGTCTTCCTAGTGTAAAAAAACCAAAACCTGAAAGGGTAATAAGATCCAAAATGTACAATAGGTATTGTGAAAATGAAAGGGAAAGAAAGTGTTCAAAAGGAAAGAACAACTGGGATAGGGGAAAGGAGAAAAGGAAGAAGGGAAAAGATTATAAGTATATAGGTATTCATATATATGTGTGTATGTATGTATATACAAGATAGATAACTATATTACTAATCTCTGTGACTTCATCAAAAATAAGTTTGTGCTCTCGTTTGATTGTTTAATCATTCTTTTCATGCCTAAATCTTTTTTTTTTTTTTTTTTTTTGGTACTGGTAATCGAACTTAGGACCTTGTGCTTGCCAGGCAGGCACTTAACATTGCTGAGTTATATCCCTGGCCCTCATGCCTAAATCTTGTTAACATGAAAAACTACTTCTAAGATAACAATATGGAATATATTAATTAGTATTAATTTCCTACTATGTTTTAAAAAATTCTGTATCATTTCTATCTTTTGTTTTGTTTTTAAAATAAAAATAAAAATATTTTTAATATAGAAAAAAAGCAACAAGAGCAAAAGGGAGGAGAAAACTTCTTTTTCTCCTTATACTATATGTAGGCTACCCATTCTAGTGGGTGTAGCACTCCCATCCCCAATCCCAGTACTGGACAATGAAGTAATCACAAACTCTAGATTCAGTTGACTTTGAAAAGCCCACCCCCCATGACTGCATGAGGCTTTTGGGGGGATATCCAGGCACAAATCATAACAGGTGCAATTGTGAAAGGTACTATTTCTTGTAATCTCTCTCTTAGTGAGTTTGTTATTTGTGAGAAATAGGGATGCTATTGATTTTTGAGTGTGGACTTTGTGTCCTGTTACACTACTGAATCTGGTTATTAAATCCAGAAGTGTTTTGGTGGAGTTTTTGGGGTCTTCTATGTAGAGTATCTTGTTACCTGCAAATAATAATAATTTAACTTCTTCCTTTCCTATCCTCATTCCTTTTCTTTCTTTTGTCTAATTGCTCTGGCTCTAATTATTCCAGAAGTAATATACTGAATATGAGTGGTGACAATGGACATCCTTGTCTTATTCCTTAGAGTGAAAGCTTTCAGTTTTTGTTCATTTGGTATGATGTTGGATGTTGGTTTGTCATAAATGGCTTTTATCATATTGAGATAAAGACCAACTATTCCTGTTTTCTGTAGTGTTTTAATCATGAATGGGTGCTAAACTTGGTCAAATGATTTTTCTGATCTATTGAACTGGTCATATGGTTTTTGTTCTAGGCTCTGTTAATGTTCTGTATTACATTTGCTGAATTGTATATGTTGAACCACCCCTATATCCCCAGGACGAAGCCTACTTGATCATGGTGCATATCTTTTTGATGATTTGTTGCACTCTGTCAGTATCTTATTGGGAATTTTTGCATCTATGTTCATTAGGGAGATTGGCCTATAGTTCTTTTGATTGGATCCTTCTCTGATTTTATATCAGGGCAATGCTTGTTTCCAGGAATGATTTTGGGAGTATTGCCTCCCTTTCAATTTCATTAAAGAGTTTGAGAAGTAACACCATTAAGACTTCTCTAAATTTCTAGCAGGATTCAGTAGTGATGCTGCTAGGGCCTGGGCTTTTCATTGTTGATAGGGTTTTAATTACATCTTCAATTTCATTGACTGATATTGGTTTGTTATGGTTTGTGTCTAGATGTCCCCCCACAGCCACATGCAGTTGTTAGGGTGCGGGGTGCAGGTTTTTCAGAGGTAGCTGAATCTAGTGTGTAATTGATTGGTAGTACAATGCTGGAATTAAGGGTGCTGGGATTGGGGGTTGGTAATTGCTGGATCAGTCCACTGATTGAATTGGCACTGCCCTAATCTTGGTAGACTAAAAATAATATAAGGGACAGAAAGAGCCTCTCTCTCTCTCTCCCTCTCTATCTCTCTCCTTCCCTCCCTCCTCCTCCTCTCATTGCTTTTGCTGTTTTTTGTGGCTGTGAACTGTTGCCCCTCTTCTATGAGCCATCTTGCCTTGTAGCCAGCCAGCTATGCACCAAAACCTCTACAAACTGTGACATAAGTAAATCTTTCTTCCTTTAACATTGGATGTTGGGTATTTTGTCCTACCAACAAGAATGTAACTAAGACACAGTTTATAATTTTTTTATCTTCTTGATTCCACTTTGATAATTCGTATGTATCTAGAAATCTGTTCATTTCTTCTGCATTTTCTATCTTATTAGAAAACAGATTCTTGAAATAAGTATTGGCAATCTTCTGAACTTCTGTAGGGTTTGTTGTAATTTCATATTTTCATTCCTAATTACATGGATTTGAGTCTTTTCTTTCCTTTTTTGATAAGGTTGGCTAAGGGTTTGTCAATTTTATTTAATCTTCAAAGAACCAAATCTTCAGGGTCATCTTCAGATTTTATTTTTAATGCAAAATGTTTATTTGAAAACAATAGAGTAATCATAACAAAAAAGATAGTCATATAGCAGGTTTCTCTGGATTCACTGAGGCAAAAGTTTTGTGTTAATAATTTGTTGGATAATGTTTCATGTCTATATTTTTTATCCTAAATAATTTCTGGGAATATAGCAATATGCAATGTGCTGGTGATCATTACTGTCTTATTGGCTGGTTGTGAAATTGTTTTGTTTTGGCTTCTTACTTTCCTTTTGCTTAAAATTAAAAAAAAGAACCAATCTTCAATTCATTGATTCTTTGTATTGTTTTCTTAATCTCCATTGTATTAGTTTCTGCTCTGATATTTATAATTTCCTCCCTTGTACAAGTTTTGGACTTGATTTGCTCTTTTTGTAAGAGTCTGATTCAACATTAGGCTATTTGAGCTTGCTCTGTTTTCCTAATATGGGAATTCACCACTATAAATTTCCCTTGTAGGACTGCTTTCACTGTGTTGCACAAGTTTCAATATGTTGTATTGCCTATACCTATTTCAATACCTACTTCAAGAATCTATATTCTAATAAGATGGAAAATGCAGAAGAATTGGACAGATTCCTAGACACATATGAATTACCAAAGTGGAATTATTGTTTAATTGTAGAAACTATCTAACTTCTTCTTTAATTTCATCTGTGATCCACTGGTTGTTCATGAGGGTATTATTTAATTTCTATGTGTTTATAAAGTTTTTGTACTTTCTTTTGCCATTGATTTTCAATTTCACTGCACTATGGTCTGATAATATGAATGGAATAACTTCAAATCTTTTGCATTTACTTTGGCATGTTCTATGAGCAAATATGTGGTATATTTTGAAAAATGCAGCTAGGAAGATTGTGCATTCTAATGTTGTGGGGTGGAACACTCCTTAGATATCTACTAAGTCCGTTTGTTCAAAAGTTTGTTTCAGTTCAGATATTTCACTGTTAATATTTTGTCTAGTCGATCTATTTGTGACAATGGTATACTGAGGCCCCAAATATAATTGTATTAGTGCTTATTTAATTTTTCATGCCCTTAATAGTTGTTGTATATAGTTGGGTTCACTGGTATTTGGTGCATATATATTTATGATTGCTAATTCTTCCTCTTTGATTGTTACCTTTACCAGGATGCAGTGACCTTCTTTTTCTCTCTTAATCAGTCTTGGCCTGAAACCCACTTTGTCTGCAAATAGAATAGCTATCCTTTTTTTTCCAGGTTCTTGTCACATGTTGTATTGTTTTCGATCCTTTGACTTTCAGTCTATGAATTTCTTTTTTAATTATATGTGTTCCTCATATACAGCATATTGTTGGATCCTGCCTCTTGACCCATTCTGACACTGTTTCTTTTGACTAGTGAATCGAGATCATTAATGTTGATGGTTATAACTGGTATGTGTTGACTTATCCTTGTCATGTTATATTCCTGTTGTTGCTCCCTTTTTTCCCATTCTGCTTAATTGCTTCCCTTGTCTGGTAGATTCATTCTGTTGGGGTTCATGGAGTTGTGATCTTTGTAATCTCTTTCTGGAATGTGCTTCCAAACATTTTGGAGTGCTGGTTTGGTGTTCATGAATGTCCTCAGTTGTTCCTTGTCATGTAAGTATCTCCATCAATTTAGAAAGATATTTTTGTGGGGTATATCACTCTGGTTTGGAGGTTTTCTTTTAGGGCTTTAAATACTTCACTGCAAGCTCTCCTTGACTGGAGGATTTGTGTTGAGAAATACGGTGCAATTTGGATTGGCTTTCCTTTACAGGTGGTTGGTTTGTTTTTTTCTAACAGCCTTTAATATTCTGTTCTTGTGCTGGATTTCTGGATTCTTGACTATTATATGCCTTAACATAGATTTTTTTTTTTTGACCATGGCTACCTGGGGTTCTATATACCTCACTTAATAGCTGTGTGTCAAATTCTTTTTTGTTGCTTGGAAAGGTTTCTCCCATTACATCTGTGAACAGAAGTATTTGTGTTATCTCCTGTCTTTTCATCAACTTTGATCAATCTTGCTATTCTTTGCATCATCTAGCATGTGCTGGATTGATTTCCTGTGGTCCCTTACTATTTTTAAGAAATTTATTCTTTCATGCTCGGTAGTCGCAATCCTGTCTTCTATATCTGAGATTCTGTCTTCACCTTGGCTCATTATGTTGTGTATGCTTTTAATGGAATTTTTAATCTCCTGAATATCTGTGTGAATCTGTTTCATGGATTACATTTTTTCCCCCTATGTTGGGCATTCACAGTTTCCATTATTTTCCTAAGTTCCTGTATTTTCTTTTTATCTGTATCCACTCTACAGTCAGTAAGCCTGTTTTTCACTATGATCACCATCTCTGTAGTTATCTGAGAAATTATGATTTGATTTTTTTTCTAGGCTCTCATTCATCTGCTTTGTTGCTTCTGCCATTATCACATCAGAGAGTCCAGGTGGGCGGCTTTTGAATTGCTCCACCTCACTGCCCCCTGGGTTTGCCTTTGGTGAGTCTGGGGTTGCAGCTTGTTTAAGTGTCTTCTCATTTTTTAAAAAATTAATTCCTGGGTTGATGCTTGTGAATTGCCTATGGAAAGTAGCTTTATCGTTAGTATTTAGAACACTTGCAAAATGACCACTTGTCATAGGTGTCTTCCAGGTGTAGCTGCCTTTTGGGTTTTGAGTCTGTTGCAAGATCCTACCTCTTCAATTTATTGGGGATAAGAAGTTGTTGCCTACTTGGCTCAGCCCCTGGTTCTTAGCCCTGGCCTACAGTATTTGTTATGAGTCTTAGGTATTCTCAGTCTTGGTATACCAGGAAGAACAACCGATTAGAACAATTATGTCACTTGGGCTAAAGTGGTATAATCGACAATAATAATACCATCTAACACAGCCTAGACAACGGCAAACTGAAGTAACCATTAATTTGCCACCTTTTGCTGTATAAATTAGATATGTGGTTACATAACAAAATCTAAAATGAACCATAAAGTTGTATGTAGTAAATAAGTTCTTAACATAGTGATTTTACCTTCAGGGGACAAAATTTAAAAGGGTTTTGGGGAAAAATAGAGAAACAGAAGAAGAGAAAGAGATTAGAAGCAAGGCTGGAGGACAAAGGAAGATCACACAAACTTTGGAAAATTATTGAATAAGACGAGAGTGAAAGAAAAGGAAGAAATAAAAACAAGAGCAAAACACAACAAAACAACAGCAAAAAAATAGAAACCATGTTCACACTCATATAAAAACAAGAACAAGCATTCAAGAAACAAAACAAAACAAAAAACCAACAAAAAAGAGAGAAATAGAAAAAGAGAAGAAGGAAAAAAAAAGGCCCACTTTAAAGTGTGGTCTCTGCTGTCAACGGCACAATATGAACAGGCTGTGTCCAAATCTAAGTTGATTTGTCCTTGCAAGCCAGCTGTAGCTTTACCATGAGATACTGGATAAGCCCATCATGCCTGCACTTTTAGTTCCACTGAAGTTCAGGCTGATTTCTTCTTGTGAGGCTGGAACCAGACCTGTTCAACCTGTAGTAGTTCATGTGCCCCCCACCCCCACAACTTCAACTTGGCTCCCTGCCAGCTTGAACTCGGTTCGCTAACTTCCTGTTGATTTGAACTTTGCTCCCTTACCAGACACTAGGAGTTGCTAGATGGATTCAGCTATTACTGTCAGTTCCAAGCTCAGTTAGCCCTTCTCCGAGATGGCTCCTGATCATTTGCCCTCTCTTGTGCGACATCTGAACCTGAATAACTCACCAGACACTGCAGTCTGCTGGGTTTACTGCTCCATTCCACTGTGACATTTCTCCGTGGAGGCTTCTGGAGTCACCAGTAGTCACTGTGCACCTGCGGTTTCAAGCTGCCCCTCCCACAGATGAGTCCAGGCACAGGAAGAAAGCACTGCTTGCCACATTCTCCTTGTTCATTGAAGTCTCTCTCTTGACTCTCTCTGTGGGCTTCAATTCTCGTTTTACATCATTCTTGGATCAGGGTCCCCTCCTCCCTCCTCCTCCTCTTCATGTAGCTCCATTCCAGTGTCTGGACACCAAATTTTATAGAGGCTCTTTCTTTGCTGCTCACAATTCTGCCATATTCCCAGAAGTCCTCTGTTGTTGAAAGCCATGCACGATGAATTGGGTAATAGGATCTATAGCTAATAGTCCTTTAGTGCTATCAGTAGGAAGTAAACGCATTTAATGCTTGCTGTGGCTAAATTTTTTTTTTGTACCAGGGATTGAACTCATGACTTCACGCTTGCCAGGCAAGTGCTTATGCCACTGAGCTAAGTCCTCGGCCCTGCTGTGGCTATATCTGATAGAAGCTTCAGTTTCTTCTAGTGGCCTTGTTTATGTCTTCTCTAGTGTCTATAGCTTTCCCTCTGGCCCTAAGATCTTCCTTAAGTACAAAGTATATAAACGTTTTTTTTTCTTTTTGATACAACACTGGGGATTTCATTCAGGGCCATCATACTAGCTACATTTGTAGCCCTTTTTATGGTTTTAATTTTGAAACAGGGTTATGGTTATCTCTAAATTGCTCAGATTAGGCTAGAACTTGTAATCCTCCTGTCCCAGCTTCCTCCACTGCAGGGATTACAGTCTTGGGCTACCATGCTCAGTTTATGTTGTGGTTCTTTGAAGTACTGTACTTGCTTACTATGCCAGAACCCTTTCAATGTGATGGTAATATGTAGTGGTGAAGATGTGACTAAATCTCATCTTTGCTGGGCTGTAAAGTTTACCAGTGTTTCTAGTTTTCTTCCCCACAACTTAGGGGAGACTGGAAGGCTAGAAAGAGCTAAAGTTAGGTAGCTCCCTTCTCTCACATGGGCTAAGGCTCTGCTATACATATACTCTTCTATTACAGAGAATGATAAAGATACAGTTCAAAATGGACATCTTTCTTTTCCTGTCAAAAACATGAGGGTTTTCTCATGACTCTTCCCTAAATGGCCAAACTTCCAAAACTGTTACATAGATTCAATGCAATTCTGATCAAAATTCCAACAGCATATCTCACAGAATTAGAGAAAACAACCCTAAAATTCATTTGGAACCAAAGGAGTCCTCGAATAGCAAAACCACTTCTGGGAACCAAAGGCAAGGCAGGGGGCATCACAATTGAAATTATACTACAAAGCTATTGTAATAAAAGCAGCATGGTACTGGCAAAAAAAAAAATCAGACCTGCAGATCAATGTAACACAGTAGAAGATGCAGAAACAACTCCAGACATACTTAGCCACCTTATCTTTGACAAAAGTGCCAAACACATTCACTGGAAGAAAGATAGCCTCTTTAATAGCTGAAGGTTAAAATTGTACCCGTATCTTTCATCATGCACTAAACTAAAAATGGGTCAAAGACCTAAATATTAAAACAGAAACATTAACTCTGCTGAACATAGAAAAGCAGAACTCTTGAAGACACTGGTGTAGGAAGTACTTTATTAATAAAACCCTGATCACACTGGAACGATCACAAAGAATCAACAACTGGAATGTCTTCTCATTAAAGAGCTTCTGCACAGCAAGAGAATCCACCAGCAGTGTAAAGAGACAACCCATAATGTGGGAAAAAATGTTTGCCAGCTGTTCCTCAGATAAAAGATTGCTATTGAGAATATATAAAGAACTCGAAAACACCCGAACACCCCAAATTTAAAGACCCAATCTCAGTCGGGCATGGTGGCACCTGCCTTTAATTCCAGCACTCAGGAGGCTGAGGCAGGAGGATCATTGTGAGTTTGAGGCCAGCCTGGGCTACAAAGTGAGCTCAAGGCCAGCCTGAACTGCATAGTAAGACCCTGTCTCTGAGGTAGGCGGAGCGTTGTGGGTTCAAGGCCGGCTTGGGCTACAACGCGAGCGCAAGGCCGGCCTGAGCTACATAGTGCGACCCTGCCTAAAAAAACCAGGGCCGGGAGTTTGGCTCAGTGCCTTAAGCGCCTGCCCTAGCAGGCGCGAGGTTGTGAGTTCAATCCCCGGTGCCGAAAAAAAAAAAAAAAAAAAAAAAAAAAAAAAAAAAAAAGACCCTGTCTCAAAAAAAGGGCTGGGGATTTAGCTCAGTGGCCTAAGTACCTGCTTGGGAGGTGCAAGGTTGTGAGTTTGATCCCCAGTACCAATAAATAAATAAATAAAAATAAAGACCCAATCTCATGGGTCTTCACTGAGAACCTGTTAGGGACCCTGCACAGAAAATGCATGAACCTGAGATCTCCCTAAAGTTGTGACCCTTGGAATTTCTTCACTCTGATGCTAGCACACACACTTGCTCCAGCAATTCAACAAAGCATACATTTAAGTGTTCTAGAAAGTTTATGGTCTAGTGCATTTTGCTCTAGGTAAACAGATCTTGACTATGATCATTTTTATTCACCTTCTCAGAAATGGTTTGCCCTGTAAATTCCATTCTTTGATAGTTGCAAGGAGTGTTTTGGTTTAGTTTTCAAGTTCCTTTATGGTAGACATGAAACAAGCACACTTGATTTCCCTGTTCCATTTTGCATACTTCTAAATGAATCTGGAAGGCCCAGGAAGACACTTGAGATGGGAAATTGAGACAAGACAGAGTCTCATCTTCTAGGACAAGAAATCAGGTAGGGATAGGGGTTTAGGGAGAACAAAGGTTTCCATCTGCAGCTCTCAGACTCCCTATCTGGGTGTGGTGGTGGCTTCCAGGGTAAAATCATTAACAGGGATTCACTGTCCTGATTGGCTTAGTTACAGATTGTGTGCTCTCTAAAGAACAGTCTCTCCTATCACTTGATCATGAGCCCCATTCCCATGTCAGGTGTCCTTCGCAAAGCCTTCTTTTCTGTTGAGCTGACTAGGAGAGCAGTACCAACCTCAGAGAGCATCTCAACAGAGCTGGAGTGCGAGCTCTGTCTCCAAAACATCATCCTCTGAGGGATGTGACTATTAGCTTTAAATCGCATGTGCTCCTTGAGAAGATTTCTGATTGAGAACATCAGAGACAAACTCTTTGAGTTACTTTTTCTCTTGTTGCTGAGATAGAATTTCTGACACCCAAAGGAGGGAAGGTTTATTTAGCTCACAATTTGTTGTGGTTTCAGTCCATAATCAGCTGGCTCCAAGGCAGGGTGGCTTGGCAGAGGGTCATCACCGAAGAGAAAGAGTTCATGGTGCCCACAGCATAGCAAAAGCAACAAGGGAGGGAGGGACAAGCTTCTTCCTGTCCCTTATATTGTATGCAGGTGCAGCACTTACACCCTTAATTCTAGCCAGAACTATGCCACACCAATCAGTGGACTGATTTACTAATCACACATCCTTGATCCCAGTATCACACACACTAGATTCAGCTACCTCTAAAAAACCCACCTCATGTGACTGCATGAGGCTTTGGGGGGAACTTCTGGATACAATCCATAACACTCTTCCACTCTTGCTTTCAAAGAAGCAAGACAAAGCCAGGCGTGGTGGCGCACGCCTTTAATCCCAGCACTCGGGAGGCTGAGGTAGGAGGAGCACTGTGAGTTCAAGGCTGACCTGGGCTACAACGCAAGCGCGAGGCCAGCCTGAGCTACATAGTGTGACCCTGCCTCAAAAAACCAGGGCTGGGAGTTTGGCTCAGTGGCTTAAGCACCTGCCCTGGCAGGCGCGAGGTTGTGAGTTCAATCCCCAGTACTGCAAAAACAAAAACAACAACAAAAAAACCAAAACAAAACAAAAAAAACAAAGAAGCAAGACAAAAACAAAAACATAACAATAATCACTTGATCACCATTAAATGATAACAAAAAGGATGAAAACATCTATAAATTAAAGTGAAAAGTACTCTATTCTTGGATAATGAAAGTCTGAACTTCCTAAAAAGAGGAGTAATAGAACTTTGTCCCAACCCTTTATTCTATTCTTTTTGTTCTCAGCAACATGGGAGATCCAAGAGGAGGAGGAGAAGTAGAACATTTAAAGGTAGGTTTCTTCCTACTTAACATGACCTCTCCAAGGATGATTCCTCTTATTCCTCTCATGAGCTCCTAAATCCATGACCTCTGAGGATGTCAGCTGCTAGAAAGGAGAGATACACAGGAAGGCAGTCACAGCTGAGACACTTATCAAAGTCCTGGTTCTACCACCAAGGATATGAAGAAGTGATGGACCTGGGCAGTGGGTGCTGCCCTAAAGCTATGTGAGATGTCAGGAAGGACATTTCATTGCTTTGGAGTCAGACCTTCTGACTCCTGATATCATGTAAAGTACTTTATTCCTGGATGCTCAGACTCATGTGACTTCTGCATTTCACAGGGTTGTTCTGAACATTCCACTGGATTATGTATGTGAAGGTACTTCATAAACTATTGGGGACCTAGCCTAGGTCCTCAATCTCCCAAATGAGTGTATGGCAAAGGCTTAAATAAATGCGATAAGTGATATGATTTTAGTATTCCAGGAGGATCAAAACACTCTGCAGAGTTCAGGGACTCTGGTGGCTAAGACACAGGATGTCTCTGGATAGCCTGTATTTATTAAATTTTCATAAGGAGGAGAGGGTTAGAGTAGAAAACACAGGAAACTGAACAGACCCCACTGGGAGTTGTTCAAGGGCTTTTCTAAGTAACAAGTTATGTTAATTTAGAAGTATATTAGGAGAAGATCTCCATGTTGCATTTCACTACAGGAGTGAACTGTCTGCAGCTACTGTCTTTATTTAGTTAATTGGAGTCAGGTGTCCTCAGCTGTGACCTTATCTTGCCTCTTGAGGCATCTCATTGTTCTCGGGTTGGCTATGCCCTGGTCATGCTGAAGCCCTGTGTGTGTGTTCAATTTCCAGTTTCAATGGCTCCCAACATATTCCTCCTTTTTGTTTAGCTGTTGCATGGGATGGGTGGAGCTGGAGAAGCTGTGTTAGGAGAATCCTCATAATTTAAACCCTGTATGGTCCATCAATCTATAACAATAATCAATTACCAGTGTAGCCAGAAATTATCAGAAGGTGTTAGTGATTTGAGCTTTTTCTTTACAGCTAACATTTTACTATGGCATTGCATTATACTTTTTGAAGTTATACTTTTCTGCAGGAGGTTCATGACCAAGTTAAGATGAGATTGGTATTAAATACAATCAGTTTCTCATTATCAAGGTCAGTTAGGTCTCCTCAGGAATTGCCTTGGAACCATGCATAGCACCTCTTGGCTCTTTTGTCAGTGTCAACTATCAGGATAAGTCATGGCCATTGCTTGACCAAGTTGCTTTCTGTGAAAGCTTGGGAGATTTTTTCCTCCTGGTGACCCTCCTTAGGCACACCATGCATCAAAGATCACTTTTTTTTGTGGTATCATAATTTTCGTGATCAGAAGACCAGGGACTCATCAAGTATCTATGGATGATGCAAGCAGAGGTTCTTTAATGTCCTGGGTCCTCACTGACCTTGAAGGGATGAGGCCCAAATATTGGCTATCCTCTTAGCCCATCTGTCTAATTTTTGGTCTCTAAACCTTAGTTGTCGAACATCCAAAAGAAAAGACTGATAACAATACACTGTATTAGAGGCAGTGAGCTTAACATTACTATCTTACCTAAATATGAAACACTTTAGAACATTAAATGAAACTTATTTTCTACTATCCATGGATATTTTAACCTTTGAATACCTATAGAATGTAAACAGTTACATATTTTACATAGTAAATCAGGAATCAAAAGCATACATATTATTATATCATGACAATTATGACATTTTCATAACAATTTGAATTTTTGTTTTGACATAAAATACCCCTTTTAGTCAATCATCCCTATCTAATACATAAAAACTTTTACCTGACTTGTTGACCTTTAATGGGATGTACATCTCATAAGCATTTGTTGAAGGCAGAGGTCTGAATCTGAAAAAAAATTTTGTCACCATATACACAATCCCTGTTTTACATTTTTTTTTTTTTTTTTTTTTTTTTGCGGCACCGGAGATTGAACTCACAACCTTGCGCTTGCCAGGGCAGCAGGGCAGGCACTTAAGCCGCTGAGCCAAACTCCCCAGCCCTGGTTTTTTGAGGCAGGGTCGCACTATGTAGCTCAGGCCGGCCTTGCGCTCCTGTTGTAGCCCAAGCCGGCCTCGAACTCACAACGCTCCACCTACCTCAGCCTCCCGAGTGCTGGGATTAAAGGCGTGTGCCACCACGCCCGGCTCCTGTTTTACATTTTGAAAGACTTACATATCTGGAAGCATGAATACATTAATATACCATGAGGTTAATAACAATCTGTTATAGCCATATGAAACCTTGCATTGGCATCTTTAAATCAATAAACTTATTGTGTTACTTTTTTTGATGATGACCAATGTGAACATACTACAATAATATATTTTGTAACTTTAGTTGGAGTGTCTCCCATAAGGCTTGGAGATCATTGGGGCCTCTAATCAATGAACAAGATCTGGTTAAAAGTGTTATCCAGCAGCTGCTTTCTTATTCAGAGTACTGTCCAACAATCCCAACACCAAGGGATTTTATTTAATCTATCTATATATCTATCTATCTATCTAAAGATTTTTTTTGACTGATGAAAAACCCAATCATAACTTTTTTTTTTTTTTTGTCGGAACTGGGGATCAAACTCACACTGAGCCAAACTCCCAGCCCTATTTTTTTCGTGGCAGGGTCACACTATGTAGTTCAGGTTGGCCTTGCTCATGTTGTAGCCCAAGCAGGCCTCAAACTCACAATGCTCCATCTACCTCAGCCTCCCGAGTGCTGGGATTAAAGGCATGTGCCACCACACCTGGCCCAATCATAACATTTAACCCATTAATTTTTTAAGTAATGAGACTCTCAAGTCCATAATAATGATATATATTACATTCACATATCCAGTCTTTGCATCATTTGGACCAGCTGGCAACCCAGGTGGAAGCATGCTTTGTAAATCTATAAGCCAAACAAACCTTTGGTCAAACAATCCAAAAATGCAAAAGAAAAAGGAAAACAGAAAAATTGTTGAGCTCAAAATAAAAAGAATAGCTGTTTACAGAGCAGACAAATGGACAAACATGGATAGATGATCTGTACAGATTCAAACAGACATAAAAACAAGCACACAGCTTGTCAGGGTCTCTGAGAACTCTGTAAGTTCCCAGGGGCTATTTATATACTTGTATCATGCCCCTTTGTTGAACTAGCTCAATTTTTACCCACTGTGTTCTCAGTGTTGGAACCCCTGTTCACCTCCAGCACCCCATGCCCTCAGGGCGTTTCTCAGGTGCTCCGTGCCACTTTGGCACTCCTGTACGGGCATTTGTGCTTTCTGCTCCAGATATGTGAATGATCACTAGTTCAGCAACACCCAACAACTGCTTACGAACAGACTGGACAGAGAACAGATACACAGACAAACTCACAAACGTCTTACATAATCAGAGTGCACTGAAATATATTTTTAACCAAATTGAATTACAATAATTTTTTTGTTACAAATTTAGAATTTATAACTATAAATTGACTTGTCAGAATTGTTGTAGGTCAATTAGCAGAGATCTCTTGTAAAAAGAATTTTGGAAAGGACAAAATCTTATCTATAATTAACAAGTATTTTTGTATTTTATCTTAAGAATGCTAGTAACTTTTGTGTCTCCTATAGTCATTAAACTTTCAGTTTGGTTATCACCTACTTAGACCTTTGACTTTGTTTTTGCCATCTCCTGGGCATCCTGGGTCAGTTAAGGTTGGTTCTAGCTTCATCCTTTTCCATGGGTTGTGGCATGGTCTCTGAGGCATCATTGTCATAGGACTGAGCATCTGCTTTTTGAGAGGTGGAATCAACTCCTTCTCTGGGTTTGGGTCCATGATGCAGTTGAACAGCACACATTAGCACCCAGATAGGCCATTTAGTGTTTCCTGGAAAAACATAAGCATACCGTTGACCCCAAATTAGCACTGACTGGGTACTTTGATTGTCCAGTATGAAGATATTTCCAAAGGACTCTTAGCCTTTATTTGATTGCATTATCTTTTTGTTGTGGTAGTCTCATCTTTATTAGAATTTAAAAATTTTGAACGGTATATGCTGCCAAGTAAAATCTATTATGGGTGAACTCCCCCTTTTGTTTTTTGAAATTTGAATTGTGAGCACATTTAATCATTTTTAGACCTGAGGACTTTAAGGAATTTTTGTGGTAAGATACAGAGGAAAAGAAAAACTGCATTTTGTATTCAGACACTTCGGCCTCTCCTTTGTCATCTGTGGTTTCCACCTCAGGCTGTGGCTCCTGTCTCCCTGCCTGGACGTGGTGGGCGTGGCTATACTTTACTTAAATTTCTGTATCTTTGAAGCTCACAGTTTAAACTTATTAATTATCATCTAGCAATCACATTTTATATGTTAGTAAATGTACATCAGTCTTCTAGGCACACGAAAAAGCACTATTTACTCTTAATTAATGTATGCAAGGCACAAACATAAATCCTTCCCCTACTACCTGCTGTGGTGGGGGAAGGGAAGAAGCATCAATGGCCCTTATCAAAAAACCTGTTGATATCCAATATCTTGCCTGTCATTTTTAGGTATAATTCTAACAGGTGCTTTGACTCCCTGTAAGTTTTTTCCTAGTCCCTTGTCTTTTTGATACCCCATCTTAGCCATCATTTGTTTAATTTTAGGATTTGAATCTATTTGTTTAGTTTCCACATTGGAACTTGTTTTTTTTAAAATCAAAATCACTAATCAGCATTAATTTCCACTTTTGTAACAAATCATTTCCCCACAAGTTAACTGGAATAGGTACCACGTATGGTAAAAAGAAATTCTTTTGCTAGTTTGGGCCCTCATAAGGAAGGGGTGAGGCACTTCATAGCACATGCTGAGGGATTCCCAGCCTGATAAGAGACGTAGGAGACCCTTGTGTCGACCATGTTGTGGGCCACTGTTCTGACGCAATTACAGACACAACAATGCCAGGGTCTATTAGACCCTCAAAGCACTTTCCATTAATCTTCATAAAACACATAGGCCTGTTCTTAGTCACTTCTTGTGTAAAATAAATCTCTCTTTTTGTAGTCCTGCTCTGAGGGTCTTGCTCCCTCTTGAACTGTCTATATTTCAAGAGGAAAGGCTTATCTATAAGTAACAAAACCAACTTTACCACATAACCTCCCTGTTCAAAGACCCAGAGATCCATAGCACATGCAAGAACTTGTATCTCAACTCTGCAGTCACCATTGATTACACTAGGCACAATAGTTATTTTTTTTGTTAGATTCAGATCTGCTTTTCCCAGTATAAGACCAACTGTTCCTTCAGGTGGGGGACCCCAAATTCCTGTGGGAATTGGGGTAGGTTGATTATCTTCAATGAGAATGATTCTGTAAGCTGTAGCATCTGCCCTATTAAATTTGGCAAGAACTCTGCAATTTTTTTTAATATGTCCCATTTTTTCACAGTTAAAACATTTTACATTACTTCATTTTGTATTTGGAAGACCAGCCATAACCTGAGCCATCATAGTTATCTTATATAATTTAATTTCAATGTCTTGACAAGATCAAATATATGTTGTTAAATCATTAGTTGATTCTACAGGATTTAAAGCCTGTTTATAGTCCTGATTGGTATTTTCATATGCTAATTGTAGAGTTAAAATGTTCACAGCTTCTGTGTTTGAAACCTGTCTGTGAAGGGCTTCTTGTAATTTAGCCACAAACTGAGTAAAAGGTTCTTGAGGTCCTTGCTCTGAAATTGTTATCCATGCTCCTTTTATTAAATCTACCAATTGTGACTATAACTCATCAGGACATTGAATCTGTTCCCCAAGCAGTGCATATATTCCTGTCCCAGAAAGCATTTCCTCATTTACTGTTGGACGTGAATTGGGGACCCATTCTGTTTATGTTATCTTGCTCCAAAATAAGAGTTTTTAGCTTTACATCAAAATGAAGGAATTGACCAGGAGACAGGAATGTTTGTGCTACATGGTTGATATCATAAGATGTCAACTGATGATATGTATCCAAAACATTTTGTAATAGTTCCACAGTAAATGGACTCAAAACTGAAGGAATCAGATTCCAAGTTGAGAACATCTCAGGGGAAATGATTTTTCCTGTGCTATGTGCCTTTTTAAGATTTTTTTCAATTCTTTCCCAATTATCAATATCTATACTGCCTGTCTGAGGAAACCTTGGATTATATTTTAAGCAGGCCTTGGAGGAGCTGTAAGTACCTTTGCTCCTCAGCTGCAGGCCTTTGCCCTATTTTTACTCCCAGATAAAATGGCTTGTTCACAGTGGAAAGACTCACCCTTGTTTTTCTCTCTCTTGTCCAGGTGTCCCCGGTTAAGTTTCCATCCTGTGAAGGCCTTCTTCGTTTCCACATTTTCCACTCATTCAGGCTAAAATTCCTAGTCCAAGGATTTCAGGTCCCTGTTCAAGTGCCAGTTATTGGGGCCCTGGCCTAGATCCCCAATCTCCCAAATGAGTATACAGTGAAGGCTTAAATAAATGAGATAAATGGTATAATTTTAGGGCTCCAGGATGATCAAAACACTCTGAAGAGTTCAGGGACTCTGGTGGCAAAGACAGAGGATGTCTCTGGGCAGCCTGTATTTATTACATTTTCATATGAGGGGGTTAGAGTAGAAAACAAAGAAAACTGAACAGACCCCATTGGGAGTGGTTCAAGGGCTTTTCTAAGTAATAAATTATGTTAATTTAGGAGAAGTATCTTAGGAGAAGATCTCCATGTTGCATTTCACTACAGTAGTGAAATGTCTGCAGCTACCGTCTTTAGTTAATTGGAGCCAGGTGTCCTCAGCTGTGACCTTATCTTGCCCCCTAAGGCATCTCATTGTTCTTGGGTTGGCCATGCCCTGGCCATGCTGCAGCCCTGCATGTATGCTCAATTTCCAGTTTCAATGACTCCCAACAATAAACAAAATCATACACACATGAACGTTCTTTGTATCATCTTTGACCATCTAACTTTGTCTACCAATTCTTGTGAGTTTCAGAAGTTTCCCAGAAAGAGATTACTGTGCAATCTCTGTGATTGGTCTTGATTGCATATAACCTACTGTATAATCATTCCAGATCAGAGAATTTGCCAAAGAGAAGCAGAAGAGGGGAGGAAGTTGCTTTTTGTTCTCAAAAGGTGAGTGGTCTTTTCATTTCTTCCCTGGTTCCTTTTCTCACTTGTTCTATGCTCCAAGGGATTAAGGCAGCTTTTATTAGTCATGGGAGGGGTAGCTGTGCTGGTGGTATCTGGTACATGGACAATGATCTTGCACAGAAGCTGTGGAGTGTTTTGTAGAGTCATGGATGTGGGGCAGTGGGAAGTAGGTGCAGGTGTCAGGTGGCCCTGTCCCTAGGACAGGAGGTCTTCCCTTCCTTGTGCCGGTCCTAGAAGGCTCTTTGTACTTTCTGTCTTCTGCAGCCCCCTGGGCCAGTTTTACGACACCACACACTTTCGACAACTGCTGTGCCCGGACCCACTGTGTGAGGCGTGTAATACGACAGCAGCTAAGGTCAGGCGGCTGCTGTCTCTGGCATCCCTGGATGGTGCTGCAATCTCTTTGGCTTTCACAGGTTCAGCAACAGAGTCCTCATCTTTAGGTATCTCCAGGCGCCCTCACACCTGCTGAAGACACTGGGGTCAGAGACCTGACTCTCCTGTGTGAAGAGAGATGCTTCTTCAGCATTTCATAAAGGAAAAAAATGCCTACAAAAGAAAATCCACTTCTTGGCACAACAGCCTCTGAGGGGATGGTAGTACATCCTCAGACAAGAGCCCTCAGCACAGCCAGTGACACGGACAGGAAGAGCTCTCATGATAGGGATAACGTCTCTAGAGCAAAATAAAAAGCAAATCTTCCTTCCGAGAATGAGAGTTGAGCTCTCTGTGTCCTGCACAGGAAGTGTCATTTTTGGGAACACCAAATATATTTTTAGGGAAAAGAAGGATTTACTTCAGTTCTCAATGCTGTTTACCTTACTTTGCTGCCAAAACATGACCAGTTCCTTGTAGGGAGCTCGACAGTGATTTCTCAGCCTTATTTTGGGGTCCGATTTCATTATTCTCAGATGTTCTTCACTTAAAACATCTTATATTTTCATAAAAGTTTTTTTGTTTTTGTTTTTTGTTTTTTTTTTTTACTCTAAAAGTGTTGGGAGCCACTGAAGCTGGAAATTGACTTAGGGCATGATCCAGACATGATCATTCCAAGAACAAAGAGAGCCTAGGGCAAGTCACGTGAAGAAGCTACTTCAGCCTAGAGAACACCTAGCCCCAAGACAATCTGAGCAGTGGGTTGCTAGGACAACAGGGTGTCATGTGACATTAAGTTACTAAAAGGTATAAATAAACTCCTCTGCAGTGAGGGGCCAGTTCCTTTCCTCCCATCAGGAGAGTAAGGGCTCCATCTGACCCCAGCTTTGTCTCTTCGTTTATTTTTCTCATCCTGTCGTGGTCCTTCACCCCAAGAACCTCATGAGCTGTGTGAGTCATGGCATAAAAACTCTCAAGCCTCTACATAATTAGAAAAATTTGTAAAATCTAGACCTTAGCTGAGATGTCATTTATTTAAAACATGTTATTTTTTCATAAAAAGATTTTTTTCCAATTTTTATTTTTTGCTAGTACATTTGTTGCATATAATGATTATATTCCTTCTGGGGAGTTGGTATATATGTACATAAACCTCTTAATTATTTTTATTCCCTTCCCTCTTACTCCCTTCTCCCAATCTCTTGATTTCCTTCCCATTTGCAAAAAGATCTGCCTCCCTATTTCTGTCTTTTATTTTGCTCCGTATTTATATTTTGTGTTTCTCATATTAGAGAAACCATGTGATACTGAAGCTTGTGTGTCTGATTTATTTCACTTAAAATTGTGTTCTCAAGGGAAACCCATTTTCCTACATATAACTCAGGTTTATCCTTCCTTATGGCAGAGTAGTATCCATTGTGTGCTCTACATTTTCTTTATCCACTCATCTGTTGATGGACATATAGGCCACTTCCCAGATTTAGCTATTGTGAATTGTGCTGCTATAAACATGGGTATGCATGGATCACTGTAACATGGTATCCTTAACTATTTCAGGAAGGTAGCTAGAAGGCAAATAGGTGGGCCAAATGGAGTTTCTAATTTAGATTTTTTCGAGGAATCTTCACAGTGTTTATACTATTTCACATTCCTACCAACAATGTAGAAGGGTTCCTTTTTCCCTATAGCCTTACCAGCATTATTTGATTTTTTTTTAATAATAGGCATTCTTTCTGGAGTAAGATGGAATCTCAAGGTTGTTTTAATTTGTATTTCTCTAATGGCCAGAGATGTTGAACATTTTTATTTATTTATTGGCCATTTGTACTTCTTCTTCTGAGTATATTCATTTCAGTTGCTTGTTTTTAATATATATATCAAAAACATATCTATATCTATAGAACAGAAATATATATATAGAGAGACAGAGAGACAGAGAGGCAGCAAAGCAGATGATAAATAGGAAGTAGGAAGAAGTTCAAGTAATTTCCCAAATTATCTATTCCATTGTTTTAAAAACACATTAAGATATATGCTACTTTGTTTCATTATATTACTGGTTTCTTTTTGTTCACTGAAAAGAAAAATCTGTTCTTTGTTTTTTCTTTGGAAGAGTGAGGGGTATTTAAAATTTGTACTCTGAGTAACATTTTGGCCATTCTTTTAAAATATTGTACATAATATATTAACCATTATTTTTCTCTAATTATTTTGTTACAAAGTTTTTCTCATAGAAGTGTTTTTGTATACTTTATTGATATCTGCTTGTGTTAACATTAAAAAGATTTAAAGAATACTTTGTCAATAATGATAGTTAACCCCCCACCCCATTACTGCTTCAAGTATCTCACAGCTGAGTTAATACTCAGAAGGGTGTGGAGGGAATAGTTTTGCTACTGTGGACACAGAGTGGCTGAGGCAGGACCCAGGACCTGGGTGAGTGCTGTTGAAGAATCTGTTATGTGCGCCACCTGCAAAACCTGCTGTCAGTTTGACTATGATGTCTTCTTGTGAGTTAGTGCACCTTTAGAAAGGGAAAGAGCCTTCCTCAGGGAACCTTTTTGGGATGACTGGCTCGATACCATTATTACAAGACCAAGGGATCACTTGGCAATCAGTAGTAGGGATGGTCAGGAGGCAGGTGCCCAGAATTTATGAAAAAATGAAAAAGGAAGTAAGGAAAACATAATGATCAAGTCAGTGAGCTAGGTACAAAAAATGTCATCCCTACCCATGATTCCATCCTAGTCCTTTCTTCTGCCTAGCATTCCCTCACTTAGTCAAACTTTCTGGGGCTAAAATGAACTTTTGAGAGCACCAAGCTACCATTTCACTAAAGAAGGGTTTGTCCTTCAGCACAAAGACAACATGTACAGGGATGTTGTCAGAAACAGTGTCATCCTCTCTGAGGAGGGTGATCTGGGCTCTTGAGTTATATCCATGCCACATTTATACCAAAATTATAGTGGTTAACTGTATATTAGTTATCTATTGTGGAATTACAGATACCTCAAAAATTAGTTTCTCAAAGGAAAACAAAACAAAACAAAACAAAACAAAACCAACTATTGTCTCAGTTTCTGTGGAGTGGGCATCCAGACAGGGCTAGGCTGGGTTCTCTGCTTCAGGCTTTCTCATGAGGCTGCAATCACCTGTGGTCAGTCACATCTGAAGACCTGCTGGAAAGGGTTACTCGCTCTTCCATGTTCACTTCTGTGTCTGCAGACAGCTACTGAGAATTATTTGATAAACTGAAGAGACAGAGTTCATACTTAAAACACCCAGGAAGTAATGAGGTGGCCACAAAAATAATCTCACCTGATGGTTTTGTAAGTTTGCCAGTATGTCCCGGCGGGGGGGCAGGGGGACTTGTGCTGGCAAGGACAAGAGAGAGTAATTGCCTCTGCAGAGATTTTTGTCTAACTACATGTCCAGCTTCAGGTAATCCTCAGGGCAGCTTCAGGTGCATCTTCTTTATTCAGGGCAGCTTTGGGTGATCTTTATTTAAGACTTTGTTCGGTCTTTCCAACTTTTTTTTTTTTTTTGAGACAAGGTTTCACCATGCAGTTTAGGCTGGCTTCAAACTTACTTTGCAGCCCAGGTTGGCCTTGAACTCACAGTGATCCTCCTGCCTCAGCCTTCCAAGTGCTAGGATTGCAGGTGTGCATCACCACACCCGGCTTTCAACATTTTGAAGTACAAATCTTCTATAGGGGGCAAATTGAATAACATTGAAAACTGTATATATGTGGGGAGGAGGTAGCATGCAAGATGGGACTGGGAATAGCTTCATTATACAGTGATGAATGATTTGGAAATGACAGAAAATACAATTCAAGTGAATTAAAGGAGGGAATCTATTGACTCTGGTAACTGAAAGTCTTGGACTAAGGCTGGCCTGAGGCAACAGAGTGATTTACCTTAGGATGATAATAACAAAGATGTCCTGTCATTTATTTATTCACCAAGTGTTTAATGAGTACAAATCTTACTATATGCTAGGTACTATTCTGAGTGCTGTGGAAGCTATAGTAAACAAACGACAAGACCTCTGCCTTCATGGAGCATATTAGTGGGGAAAGCGTATGTTACAGCCACACATAATATAGAGGCATACGTGTCACTCATTTGCTTAACAGATGTTAGGTTTGTGTCTAGATGTCCCCTGAAAGCCTCGTACAGTCATAGGTGGGGCTTTTTTAGAGGTGGTTGACTCTAGAGTGTAAGGTTTAATCACAGTGCAATGCTGGGATTAAGGGTGGGTGATCACCGCAGGCCACAGGGACATGTGCTCTGAGCACTGTGGGTGCGCTCTCCACATGAGCCCCCACAGTGTGTCACCTGGTCTACAGTTGGCGGGTGACAGCACGGATCCCTGCTACGTGCATTCTGGCACCTGGGCTTCTCTATGCACTTCCAGGGATGGGGCAGGAGAGGATAGGGAGGGTCCACCACTCACATACACAAAGGATTCAAACAAGGGGGCAGGAGCAGGCAGAGTGTGCTGCTTAAAAAGACAATAGGGAAATAAGGAACTGCGTAGGGAGCAGGAAGGCAAGCATAAAATACTCTTGGCTAAGAGAGGTATTCAATTTTCATTTAAAAAGCCCCAAGCCATACAAAACCCTAGTGATTACTGGTCTATGCTTTCCAAATTCTCAAAATGATAAGCTTTCAACATCAAGTTTAAGAAACTATACAAGTATGTCTTTCTCATATTCCACGTAATGCACCAGTAAACTCTTCCTTCTTTATAATTTATTAGTACTTTACAAAAGAAAATAGAAAGAAAGAAAGAAAAATCCAGACTGCTGTCAAACCTGGTGCCGGAATCAGATGGGGTGGAGTGAGATTTGCAATTCATTGACAATTCCTATTGTCTGGAATGTAAAGCTGATTACACTTTTCATACTCATGACAGTAAAAGCTTTCCATATGTAAAGATAATAATTATGTTTGTAGGAATACCATTAGAGTAAAAAATGTGCAAAAGGTAGGCTAAGAAAGTAAAAAAAAAAAAAAACAACAAAAAAACTTCCTTGTTGCATATTAGTCCTTTCTTATTTTTCACTAAATGAATGCAATTTTCCAAATACAAAGTCACTTATTATTCAAAGACCTCCTTCCTCCCCCCTCATGGCTGGGAAACAATAAATATCCTGATGTGTGGGTTTACTGATGTGAAAATTTATGTAGAGACCTGGGGCTTCCTTTAAAATACAAAGATGACAATGACAGTTCCATTAAGAATTCCACACAGAGCCTGTTACTGTACCTGCTTAAGGGAGAAACATTTCCTGAGTCTAAATCAAATTAGTAAATCTAAGATGACTGGGAGAAGTGGGCGCAATGAACTTTTGTCAGAAGTCCAAAACTAAAAGAGATAATGTATTATTTTATTTTGTTTCTTTATGGAACAAAAAAGCAGCCTGTTGCCAAACCCAGCTTAGGAATCACAGGGTGCCTAGTGCAATTTGCAGCCCGTTGGTAACTCAAAATGCAAACAATCTTAGAAGTTTCCTTCTCTGACCATTCCTTTTGAGGAGAGCAAAAAGAAGAGTGGGGGCGGGTGGCTCTCCTTTGCTGTTCTTACCTGACTGGCACTCAGGCCAGCAGGGACCATCCCAGGGTTGTATCAGCAGCAGTGTCTCTCGGGGACGCGGCCGTCTGCAGGGGCTGCACAGTGAGGCAATCTGTGAGCAGGTCTGGGTGGAGCTCTGTGCTGGACCGCAGCTAAGAAAAGGAGAAAACAAGAGAGATGGAGAAGGAAAGCTGGTCCTGGGGATACTTGCCTGGAAAGGTCTCAAGCCCTAAGGTTCAGTGCAATTCAATGGGCAAATATTTATGTAGTAGCCACTCTGGAAAAGGTGCGAGTTTAACACACTCTCAATAAAAGGGTTGGTTCTCCAATCTGAATAACACTTGGCAGGTGCTTCGGGAAAACTGTGGCTACAGACAAATTTGATTTTAGTCCTAGATATTTCCAGTTCTGGAAACCCTATTATATTTTCATTCATTTGCTTTATATCTTACTAGAACTCGTAGTGATAACTGAAAGGTTTCTGCGCTAGTATACATTATGGAGGTGGACTAACGTGGCAGAAGGCCAAAGTGAAGGCCACTTCCTCCTCCTTCCCTTCAGCCCTAATTACAACTTCCTTTCCCGTGCACATGAAGAGAATTCCAATCAGTTCCTCACACGTCATCAATGCCCGGCCCATGCACCGCTTCCCATCAGAGGTCATATAACCTCTCTGTGTCCAGTCAGAGGAGAAAGCCCAACCCCATGGGTTGTGGGCTCCTTTTCATGTCCTCAATAAAGGTCACTTTCTCTTCCCTTTTGCTTCTCTATTGCACCAGAAAACCCTAACATATTCGGGCTATGACTCGGATTGGCAGTGCATTAGCTCCTGGTGGTCACCCCTGGTTTTGAGCTTCCCTGCCAATGAGCCAGTCTTCCTTCCTCCGGCACCTGCCTATTTGCCATCGCTAGCCTGCATCCAACACCGACCCACTTCATTTGTCACAGGCGTGCCACCTTTCCATCCAGGGTTTCCCATCTTGATTTCTCAGTCTATAGCAGTTCTCACACTCCTTGGACGACTGAGGCAGAGCTGTACTCAGCCTTAGAAATTCGTGAGCTCATGTTAGAAAACCACTTGCTGTCCCTGGACAAAGATAGTGGCTCTCATGTTCCTTGGGCAGGACAGTCCAAGGCAGAGCCATTACCCTCTTGTCCTCTGGAACCCCCACCCCGCACTTTCGGTCATGGCTGATTAGAATAGAATGGGCTTTGGGACTTTCCCTGTCACACTTTCAAAACAGGTGATGACCTCTTTTGATAAGTGTGACCCAGGACAGCTCTCACGCTACTTGGGCATGGCTAAAACTCTGACATCCTGAGGCAGAGTTGTTCTCTTGGCTCACCTCTAACTTGATCACTATGAGGATTACTATTTCCTGTCCCCCAAAAAACACACCTCTGGGGTCCTGGTTCATAACCTTGGTGCTCTTGGCTTCAAGAAGGCCATAAAAACCAAAAAAATGATCTTTTATTTATATTTTTGTCACAGCAGCAGCAAGTTGGTAGAAATCCCTTATGTCCAGGCCTTTTTCACTTTGAGGATGTATCCTCTCATTTAGTCATGCATGGCAGCCCAAGTACTTCTGGCTCGCTCTCCTCCACCAGGATCTCTCCCTTCCTCCTCACCAGACCCCTTAGATGATGTGCCTCCTGTCTTTACGGCCCCTCCCCCACACCCGCAAGCCCAGAACCCTTGGCCTTCTCAACCAGAGATTTCTGAGCCCCTGGCTTCATCCTCTTCCCTTTCCTCACACCCAGCAATCTCTAACTCTTTCTTCCTCTCCCCAATCTCAGACTCCTGAATCCCCTCAACCTGAGCCATCTATCGTTTTGGAGGGCCCCTCTTCCATCCCCTCTACTCCTGTGTCACCATTCTCCCCACTGGCTCACCACACTTGGTCTCACATTATTCTGCCACCTAGCAGACTGCATGGTGTTTGACTGCCATCTTGGTGTCCCATGCCAAGTGGTCCTTAGCAGCCATCTTGCTGCAAGTCACATAGAGGACAGCCACCATCTTGTGGTCCTCCACCATGTGACAGTCTGCTGCCACTTTGTGACAGGTCACAGGGTAAATGGCTGCCGTCTTGCCATCCGTCATCATGTGTTCAGCAGCAGCCATCTTGTTGCAGGTCACATGATGACCAGTCACTCTCTTGTGTTCCCTCACCATGTAACCAGTAGCAGTCATCTTGTTGTGGGTCTCATGGTAACCAGTTGCAATCTTGTGCTTCCCTGTCATATGGTGGTGGGTGGCCATTTTATGGTAGATCACCCTGTAACTGCCCACAGATGCCTGCTGGGCTATTGGCTGCTTGGTGGCCATCTACATCTCCCACTCCACAGCCTTCTCAGTCTCAACCCCTATTCCCCCTTCAGGAACAGGCTGATCCTGAGGAACTCATTCATATTCATGTTCCCTTTTCCCTGGCTGACCTACCTTAGATCAGTCATAAATTAGGTTCCTTTTCTGTTGACCCACAAATTTATATTAGAGAGTTTAAATTTATAACTAATTGCTATGATCTGCACTTCAAGGATGTTTATGTGATTCTAAACACCACCCTAGGCTCACAAAAGCAAACTCAATTATGGCAAGCAGATTAAAAAAAAAAAAGGCTGATCATAGATATCAAACAAATACTACTAAAAATGACCCTGGGTCTGCTATTCTTATTTCAAGAGATCTCTGTTAATTGACCTACAAAAAGTTTCTCACTAGTCTATTTATTATAGTTCAAATTGGCCAAATATATTTGAGTACACTCTAATTGTGTAAGATGGTTGTCTGTTAAACAGTGCATGTTTCTATGTCTAATCTGTCCAAATCGTCTATATATGTTTCTTTATATGTCATATCCCCAGCTGTTCCTTTTTTATTTCAGCTCAGTAATCTTTTTTCTTTTCCTTTTCCTTTTGCATTTTCAGATCATTTAATCAAGGTTTATTTGGGTTACAGACTTAAAAACACGCTTCTACCTGGGTTGCCAGCTGGTCAAAATGATGCTAAAATTGGTTAAACAAAATCCCTGGGGTGAGGAGAGATTGGACAGGACTTCAGTTAATGGATAAGAATGTGACTGCCTGAGCCGGGCGTGGTGGCGCACGCCTTTAATCCCAGCACTTGGGAGGCTGAGGTAGGCGGAGCGTTGTGAGTTCGAGGCCGGCTTGGGCTACAGCGCGAGCGCAAGGCCGGCCTGAGCTACATAGTGCAACCCTGCCTCAAAAAACCAGGGCCGGGAGTTTGGCTCAGTGCCTTAAGCGTCTGCCCTGGCAGGCGCGAGGTTGTGAGTTCAATCCCTGGTGCCGCAAAAAAAAAAAAAAA
>RJWM01012090.1:0-57694 GCA_004363535.1 Dasyprocta punctata | reverse complement strand
TTCCTGTTTCCATGCTTGGGAAGTTTTCTGAAATTATTTCTGTAAATAGTCTTTTAATTTGGTTTGTATTGACCCCTGCTTTTTCACTCACACCTTTTATTCATAAGTTATGTTTTCTTGGGTTATCTTGTGACCATTGCACTGCCACTTCCAGATTTCTAATTATCTTGAGAAAGTCTCTCCTTTTTTTTTCCCAAGTTTTCATTCTTACTTCCAGATACGAAAGTCTATCCTTAGTTTCCTTCAAGTGGTTCTGCCAAATTTTATTGGAGTCTTTGATGTCCTGGTAATCTCTCTGAATCTGATTAATGCGTTCTAATTCTTTATTTGTTTCATTCTCAATTTCCTTTGATTTTTCATCCTCCACCTTTCCTGCTATGTTTCCTTTAGAGGTGCTTAGTGATTCCCCGATTATGAGTTTCATTTCAATTCTCAGTTGGGTTAACAGTGCTGTTTTAATTTCTTTCATATCTTCGTGGAGTTGTCTCCCCACTTCTGTTGTCAACTCCTCTGAGAGTTTAATTTTTGGACTCCCGACCATTTCAGCATTAGCATCCCCGGAATCAGTTCTGCTTGTATTGGAGTCTGGAGAGCGCCCTCTGCCTTTCCGTCTTGGCATTTTCCTGGGCTCGCCAGTGAGGCCGTGTTGGTCCACTGCCTCTCCCAAGCCTGTTTCTGCTCCGCGAATGTCTACTGAGGTGCGCGAGAGGATGGGACCACTGTCTGGTAAACTGTACAGGGCCGTCCGCCAAACCTCCTCTATCACCCCCAGGGCACCCACGCCGTTTCCGCCACGGCCTTCCAGGAACCGTGCCTAATTAGGTGCAGTTCCGGTCTCAAGATGGCTGTCCCTCGCTCTCCCTTGGGGTTGGGGTGCTGGGGGCCGCCAGGTTCACTCACTCGCCTGCTCGCGACCGCCTCGCTCCACGGTCGACCGTCGTCTCTGCTGTCCAGCCACACTGCAGCAGTTCTACCGGCAACTCCAGCGCGTATCAAGAGCACCCAGATCCTACCTTCTCAGCTCGGGTCGCAGCACTGATTGGATTCCGCTCCGGACAGAGGTGCTGCTGGTCTCCGCCTTTATTTCATTCTTTTACTCTTTCCCTGGGCTACAGTTCTCGTTTTAGATTCTTCTTGGGTCCAGAGGACCCATCTCCCTCTTTTTTCCTTCTCTCTGTTATTATATTAGTTTATATTCCAGCATTTTGATGGTAGATTCAGGGAGCCTCCCTGTCACGGTGTCATCTGGGCGGCCATCTTGGAGGAAGTCCTCTGGAGAGTATACATTTTACAGTCTACCTCTTTTACATACATACGCTCAAACTAAAATAATACTTTTGTTTTTACTTCCAAGAATATACCTGTATGGAATTCTAGGTACCTACTCAGCCACCATAGATATTGGTCAGTGTTGAAGGTAAAAAAGATCTCCTAGAATCACAAAAAATTGGGGAGTTTAAAGATCTTTGGAAGTCATCTTAGATTATGTCTAGCCCAGTGGTTATCATTTTAAATTCTTAAAACCTCATGGGACAAAGCATTCCTAAGAGAATATTATGTACAAAGGCAGTGAGGGGTGAAACACCAAAGTCTGTTTTGGAACCTTGAATGATTTAATCATATCAATGCATCATTTATGAGCAGATTGTGCAGAGGTAAGGTAGGAGGCCCATTCTTTAGAGAAGATAACACAAAAAAGAGTGAATATAAACAAACACGTATACACACACACATAAGCACCACATATACAAAGCTGTGGCAATCTTTTTTAAATGAAGTTTTATGTAGAACCCTAATGCATAAAATGCTACACAAAAAATAGAGGATCCATTTAACACAACTCACTCACCATAGTGACCCCTTAAACATCCACCCCCATGAAATACTAGGATTCTGGAACACAGTTTGAAAACCTTTCCAGGGTTTAGCAAACTTTTTTCTTATAAAGGACCTGATAGGAAATAATGTTGAATTTTGTGAGCCATGCAGTTTCTGTTGCAGGTGCAAGTACTCAGGTACGGTATTGCAGCTAGAAGGCAGCCATCAACAACATGCTGACCATTTTGGTTTGTTGCCTCCTGACACCCCTTCCTCCATTCTTTTTTTTTTTAACAAATGAAGACTCTAAGTCTGAGAACAGAGAGGCAGGTTACCATTAACAGTAGAGCTAGGCCTAGAACCCACCCCAGTCTCCTGTTTCCCATTTTGTTTCTTTACCTTTCATTGTGTTGTCAAATAAAATTTTTGGTGAGAGAGAAAGTGCGGGGGGGGGGGGGGAGAACAGAAAAACAATCCCTGAGTACTTTTTGTACCAGACACTCTACTAAGCACTTCATGTGTTATGTCATTTGATCCTTATAGAGGTACACAACAGTATCATTATTTCCATGTTACTGATGACTGAGTAAATGCAAGCTTGGGGGAGAAATTTAGAAAGGAGCTCTGATAGATTTAAGTAACTTGCCTTGAGCTGTATAGCTAGTGAGTGGGAAAGCCAGGATTTGGACACAAGCAATCAGAAGCCAGAACTCATGACTAACCATTTTACTCTATGGCCTTTCTCTTTACATAAGAAGGAAGCACTGACATTTCTGATGGCATTGGAAGGAAAAGTTGAGCTGTGCCAATTACTGATCTAATATTTGAAAAGCTTAGTACCAGAGATAAATTTGTAAAGGAGAGGGAGATAAGAAAAAATATTCATCATGATGAAGGTAAAAGTGAAGAACAAAGTGGAAGATAATGGCAGTATTAAACCATATAGATATTTGTTCTTTTCTATGTGTATGTGAGACCTAGAAAGAAGTCTATAACTTAGAAGATACCTGGCTTTGTTGGTTGCACCTATAATGTTTCATATTGGTTGTATCCATGAGTTGTCCTTTCCTGTATTAACTTTAGATCTAGGAATGAAGCATTTACTAGATAATTGTACTGTTTATGTGTGAGCTATACTCTTTTTGCTTTTAAAGGAGATAGAATAATTATTATTGCTATGCTGGTCATGGTACCTTGGGGAAAAATCATCCCAGTGGGAAACTGTAATAGAATTTTTCTGGCCTACTTTGTGGAATTTAACTAACCTTAATGTCTATCTTCTGCCAATTCTGAGAAATTCCTGGGTCTTTTTCTCTTCCAAGAAGTTGGCCTAGTGATTTCTCTTGCTAGAAATACTTTTGCTAAAATGTTTAGATTTCCTTTTTCAAGACAGGCAGTGGGGTATGGACAAATACACTTGGCCCTGGACTGTTTATTTTTAAGTTTTCTAAACGTACATCACGGTACTTTACCATCAAGGCAAGAACTCATGCTAAGTTTAATTGCCTTTAAGTATAACTGCTGTAAGCCTTTGTAATTATAGTTAACATTCTCTGCATTAACATTGCACTGCTCCCTTAGGCATTTCAGAGTGATTCATGAATAAATGCATGCAACTTTAAATAGCTCATGAGGATTACAGAACCCCAAAGGTGAAGGATAGAGAATATTTCCTGCTCTCCAATTGTTCAAAGCTTAGCAAAATGGAAAGGCAGGGGCATCCATGACCTTTAAGTTTTGGTTGCCCTAGTTATTGTTGTTAACCAATAGTCACATACACTAGGAAAGAAAGATTTAAGCTTATTGAGAGAAAGCATATGATGAGTGTTTGCTACATTTCCTTGGAAAAAAATCTAATGGATAGAAATATGTGGGCTTAGAATTTGCCTCAACTAGTTTATAAGGCTAGGCTGAATCAGGTCTGGAATGAAATGAAGTGAAATGTTAAGTATAGAAAAAAAATTTTTTTAAGTTTTTGTTTTCCAGTCACCTAGCGAAAATATACCACAGACCTGGTGGGAAAATATAAGATAGGTTTCCTTCCACCTGGACAAAGTTTAGCAAGATTTTTTTGGGTGTGGATGCAGTTATAAGACAAGGAACATTTCCCTACCTGTATGTACCAGTGCCATCTCACTGGAAGTTCTAGAAAGCAGTGATTTGGACTTACTGTCATAAAGGAGTTACCCGTTTTCTGCAAAGAGAGAATCACATTGATCCTGTCAGCTTGGCCCCAGCTAAAGGGTATGGCCAGCAATGCTAACATGGGTAACTTCTTACAGTGCAGTTGTTTGTCTAGGTAGCTCGAAGACTTGGGATTTGTCGAAAAGTCAGAGGTGAATTCCAGAATTTCATCTAAACCAGTTTATCGGTAATAGTTTCAATTTTAATCTAACAGTGGTAGTATCCCTAACCTTAGCTTCTGTTGGAATGATAATGACGGACGTGCCCTACTTGGAAGAATTTCTGCTTTAGAAAGAGTTTACAGGTTGATTTTTTTTTTATAGCATTAACGGGCCCTTATTGTGAGAAGCAGACTGTGTTCTTTTGCTGACAAGGTGGGAAGGTTGCCTTTTCCTATGTGTTCTTAGGTATTGAGAATATGTGTATCTTCTTTAGAGGGCTCTGAGAATCTCTTCATTCCTTAATTCCCATGGAACCAATTGTACATCGGTACAAAGAACTCACATTCTTATCCCTAACCTGCTTTCACTTTTGCTTTGGGATAAGGTTTATAAACTTGCAAAGAGGAAGAATCATGTTGAACTCACTTAGTCTTAGACATAATTCTTTAATTTGAGACTATAGGTATCTTTGAAGGTCACAGAATAGAGTTTAGAGACTGTAGTCCAAAATCACAAACTTGGGCTTGTGAGATACAAACCACACATAGCCGATGACCTTGTAGTAAAAAACAAGTCGGGCAGTGATCTGAACCATTGCATTGCAGCTTTTCTTTTGAGAAGAGAAGAAACTTTCCAGGTGAGCAATGACGGATTATATTGGATAATTACCAAGGACAGACTTGTACCTCCTTGTACCTTCATCAGTTGCCTATTCTTTCTTTCCCAACTGGAAAGGAGACAGCTATACAAGAAGGGATAGGCTTCCTTTTCATACCAAATTAGATCTTTCTCCCTGGAAAGCCTCTTTCCCCTCTCTGTAGCACTTTTGTACTGTAAAAACTAAAATAAGGTATATTCCCCCCAAATGTTTAAGTTTAGAGTGAAGAACAGAGGTGAAGTCATCCATGAGGGGAAATCTGAAAAGCTTGCTCTCTAAAACACTGTTCTGAACAGAGTAGGCTTAGGGAAGACACAATTCGGGAGGCATGACAAAGACAGTAAAGAGGAGTCAGTTCTTAATTCCTTTCTTCTTCACATTCTGTGTATGAGAAATAGAAAACAATAGGACAAGATGATATCTAAACACAAGGCTGGAGTGGGGTTTGTGTAAATGACTCTGTTGCTTTCTTTCTTTCCATCTGCATATCTCCCAACCTGGGTTTCTAGTTGAAAAAGAAGCAGGTATACGTAGATAAGGTGGAGAAGATGCAGCAGGCCCTTGTACAGCTCCAGGCAGCATGTGAGAAACGGGAGCAACTGGAGCACCGTCTCCGGACAAGACTGGAGAGGGAACTGGAGTCTCTCAGAATCCAGCAGGTATGGAGAAATTAAAGGGAGATAGGGGAGGGAGAGGAGGAGGGAGAGAAGGAGAGGAAGACAGGGAGGATGATTCCTGGTTATTCGTTTTTCAGTTGGTGTTGGGCATGGACACAAATGAATGCATGCTCATCTTTGCACTTTTTGCCCTATCTTATTTTATGCCAGGCTGCTTTTCCCATTGTGAGTACAAAGACTACTTCCTTAGTTTTCTGTCCCACCAAAACCCTTAATGCTTATGATCTTCACTTTTTATTTTCATAGGATTCGAAACTATAGGCCTTACATGAAATAAAGTACATATAATCTTTTTCCTTCTTCCTTTTCTGCTTTCCCCTATCCCAGTTGTTCTTTCCCTTTGAGTACTTTCTTTCTCTTTCATTGTCACAGTATGTATTTTAAATTTTGGATCTTATTACTCTGTTAGTTTTTTTGGAAACATTTTAAAGGAAGTTTTTAAATATTTTTGTCACTGTATGTATGTCACTTCCTATTATGATCTTGGGGCTACAAAATTTTTTATATTATTTTACAATTAAAAAACTTATAATCATGAAAAAAGTAATAAAGCAGCTATACAAATAGACTCTTAGACATTTAAAAATTGTATCATTTGTAGTGCTGGAGATCGAAACCAGGACTTCTTGTATGTTAGGCAAGCACTCTACCACTGGGCTATATCCTCAGCAACATTTTAGAATTTGAAATGATCTTTAGAAATCATGTGACTCAACCTCTTCTAGGGTTCAGAGAAATATCAAGACTCAGAAAAGGTTGTGTGACTCACTAAAGATTATACAACTTAGGAATTAAATCCTAGATTTTTAAACTTCCCTTTTCATGAGTATAGCAGTTTTTACCCTGTTGATCCACTTTCTGAGCAACATGACAGTTTGATGTGGCAAACTCTTTTTTTAGACAAAAGGAATCTCATACTCAATTCTAAGTCCTATGGCTTTCAGAAGAGAGTATCATTTCCTTGTTTCTTTCTGAATCAGAAGCCAAGGAGTTAGGGTGTAGCTCCAAGGTAAAGCACTTGCCTAGCATGCATGAAGCCCTGGGTTTGAACCCCACTACTACCAAAAAAAAAAAAAAGGAGTCCAACCTGATATAACTTGGGCAATACTCCCTTATTACCATCCTATAAAATCAAGGCTCTTTAAATGGGGATCTGACACTAATGGCGAGTCTCTCATTAAACTCAGAGGTCTTTGTAATTCCCCCAACAGCGCCAGGGGAACTCTCAACCCAGCAACATTTCAGAATATAATGCTGCTGCACTGATGGAGCTCCTGCGAGAAAAGGAAGAGAGGATTCTGGCCCTGGAAGCCGATATGACAAAGTGGGAGCAGAAGTATTTGGAAGAGAATGTGATGAGACATTTTGCTCTGGATGCTGCTGCAACTGTGGCTGCTCAGAGGTAAGTAGTTGACTGGGAAAGAGGAAGTGGGGAGTACAGGTAGTGTAACTGATTCATAGATTTTCCAGTGTTTCATTTTCTTTAGTGTGTTTTCTGCAGTTTATGCATAAACATGGTTTACTTATTTTTTTATTAGCGCATGTTTGCAGTACATGCAGCTTGCAGTCATCATGGGGAGTAGTTACATATACATAATACAACTTGTTTTTTTTTTATAATCCCCTTTCCTTTTCCCCACCTT
Source organism: Dasyprocta punctata (assembly GCA_004363535.1). NCBI lineage: Eukaryota > Metazoa > Chordata > Mammalia > Rodentia > Dasyproctidae > Dasyprocta > Dasyprocta punctata. Next base: position 50,553 of record RJWM01012090.1, on the reverse strand, counting down.
CCCCCTCTTCCTTTAATTCCTCTTTTTCCATTTTCGTTCTTGTTGATATTATTAATCCTAGCACGTGTTTATGGCATATAATGTTTACATTTATTGATGGTATTAGGTTCCTGTGCATGGCATATCTTTATTCTGCTTGTTTCATTTTCCACTTTCCCTTACTCCTTGCCCTTGGTCTCATAGGCCCGTATCCATTCGCAAGAGATCCGTCCGCTCATCTCCTGTTCGTCTTTCATTATTCATCTAGTTAGGCAGGAGCTGAATGGATGTGGGAACAGAAGTTCAAGAATTCGAAAATTTAAGTTGCTTTATGGACTTACTAGAATCCTATTTGGGCCTGCTTTGGTAGCCAGAATAAATGCAAATGGGCTGAATATTTGCATACCTCTTTCTCCAGAGCTGCATATTCTTTGAACACCATATGCATGTTGTTTACAAATCCCAGGACAAGAGTGAAAGCCCCTTCAGACAAATGCCACTCAGAAACTAAATTTCACTTAGGAGTGTCTACTGCCATTTGATAGCTCTGGCTCATGTCAAAGGGTATGCTGAGCATGAACCTATCCCTGCCCTTTGAGAAGGTCTGTATTTGAAGACCATATTCTCTGTGTGAGTTTGAGCCCAGTGTGGGCAATTTGGTAACTCATCACATGTAAGCAACCTCATTCCATCTGGTACAAGAGAGAAAGTGGTGGGAAGATTTTTTTCTTCTTTTTATTATTTTATTTATTTATTTGGTACCGGTATTTAAACTATAACCTTATGCTTGCCAGGTAAGCACTGTGCTGCTGAGCTATATTCCTGGCCCAAAATTTTTTATTTTTTATTCCTTATTTGTTCCTCTTTACATATTATGAAAGTTAATTATTGGCCTTTGGAATAGTTGCTTTTAATCTGTTCATCTCCCCATTGTTCATAACCATCAGCTAGAAAGAAAGAAGCATCCAAGAATAATGAGGTGATGACTTGGATTGTGGTGATAACAGATAGAATGTTGGTCTAGAGTTGATCATCAAAGTTGGACTATTAGCATATTGTACCTAGATAGGTTTCTATCCCGAAAGTTATTAAAAATCAGTGTTTTTAAAATTTTATTTATTTATTTATTTTTTAATTTAAAGAGAATAAAACAAAACAGAACAAAGCAGATCAGAGCAAACCAAAGCTAGTAACACAGGATTTCAAAACAAGACAACAGGAAATCAACAGTGGCTACCATAATGTCTCTTGTTTTCTTCAAAATAGTTGTCCATACCTTCACACACAAAAAATTAATACAAAACAAAATAGTATAAAACCAATCAATGAATGAGAGCCTTATGGTCCTTCAAAACCAGACAATAGGAAATCGGTAATGGCTACCACAATGTTTCTTGTTTTCTTCAAAATAGCTGTCCATACCTTCACACATCTTGAAATCAAATAATAGAAAACAGACTAAAGTCAATCAAAACAAAGAATAAAAGCATTATTGGACTTCAAAACAAAATGATAGGAAATCAGCAGTGGCTACCATGATGTTTCATTTTCTTCAATGTAACTGTTCATACCATCACACATAATAAAATCAATTCTTGTAAACTCTTTAGGAGAAGTTCTAGGCATATATAAACCTATATATGTACATGTATCCTTTCTGTATTAAAAGAAAAACAAAACAAAACAAAGTATAAGATAACAAAGAGCCCAAAACAGTAACAGTGTAGGCTTTCAAAACAAAATGGTAGATCAAGGCCAGCCTGAACTGCATAGTGAGACCCTGTCTCAAAAAATAGGGCCGGGGATTTAGCTCAATGGCTTAAGCATCTGCCTGGCAGGTGCGAGGTTGTGTTTGATCCTCGGTACAAAACAAAAACAAAAACAAAAACAAAAATAAAAACAAACCAAGGTGGTAGAAACATAGCAAATTTTGTTGTTTTACATAGTTATCTTCTAAAGTGTTACTCGAATTACCAGATATAGACATGCAAAATGGAACTAATCCTATGAATGTTAACTGTTTTGTTCCAAGAACTAACAGAAGAATTAGTAGTATTATGATCTTAGTAATCTTAAGTGTATATATACAAATTTGTATCTTTTTTCTTTTCTCTTCCTTCTTTTCTCCTTTTCCGTATCTGAGTTATTTTTTCCTCTTTGAGCAGTGTTTTACCCTTTCACAATATTTGTTGAAGATGTTGTATCTTATTTACTCTTTCAGTTTCTTACACTAGGGAGACAATATGGTATTAAAGTCAATGTTTTTTAACATAATCCCAAACATGGTAAACTAGTAGAGCCTAGAAGTGCTTGCTAGACTTTGGCTGGGATATGTGTGTGGAGGAGGCAGTGGATGTATTTAATTTGAATCCTAATGCCATATGAGGTCCAGAGCTAAAGATCTGGGCTGCTCTCCAGCTGTTGTAGTGCACTCCTGTAATCTCAGATACTTGGGAGGCTAAGACAGTATGATCACAAGTTTGAATCCAATGTGGGCAATTTGGTAACTTAATGAGACCCTGTTTCAAAAAAATAAAAAGGGCAAAGTAGTATAAGTGGCAAAGTGCTCTTGGGTCCAGTTCCCTTGCACTAGAAAAAATGAGAGCTGAACTGGAGCTTTATAAACCCATTCTTGATTTTCCAGGAAGACATCAGACATTGTTTTAATGTGATCAGCCTGTCTCCAGATAGCCCCTGTATCTTTACTACTTAAGGCTGCTTGTGGCTTAAAAAGAAAAAAAAAACTGCTTGTGGCTTTATTTTAAGATCTTTGTAGGGTGAAACTTGATGGCTCTGTTTTCTTAAAAAGATCCAGTCAGTACATGCCAGTATGGGACTAGAGAGCACAGAAACCTCAGCTGTATCAGAAAATGGTCACTAGGTTTATAGGCAGATTCCAATCCAAATGAAGTATCATTTTATCTGCTAGCTGTTACCATAGAAACACCTGTGCCCAGCACTTGTTCAGAGGTTATTCCTCAAAGCCTAAGGTGGAAACATTATTATTAGGAGGTCAGGAAATACAGGGTAAGAAGCTTAGAAAGATATAGCCCAGGCAGAAGCACAGAAAGGATGTGCAGAGTGAGCAAACATGAGAAAGCAGGGGTTAGTGGTGCTGACTACTTATTTTAAAAATTTCCCCTTTGTTATTGATACATGTCTGTAATACATAATATATTCACAGTGAGGAATTGGTATATATACATACCACATCTTGATGCTTTCTACTTCTCTTAGTCTCTTCCTTCCCCCTCTCTTATTCCCTTCCCATCTTCACAAAAGCTAACTCATTGTTTCCTACTGTGTATCTTTCATTTTGTTCATTAAATTATTTATATCTTGGGTTTCTCATATAAGCCATGGGATATTTAACCTTCTGTGTCTGGCGTGTTTCACTTAGCATCATGGTAGACTCCAAGTCAAAATGCAAGAAAGCTAGGGAGAGGTTTGTCACTCAGTAGAGTCTTGCATAAAGAAACTATTGCTTCCTTTTCCCCTTCCCTCCTTCCCTCCCTCCCTTCCTCCCTCCCTTCCTTCCTTCCTTTTTTCCTTTATCTATACAAAGCATTGAGAATTAGGGGAACCCTCTTTCAGATGGATGTCCAAAATCCAGTTGTTCCCATAAAGTAAATTTAATTTACATTGAATTAGGACTGGGAGTTTGTCTCAGTGGCTTAAGCGCCTGCTTGGCAGGCGCAAGGTTGTGAGTTCGATCCCTGGTACCGACAAAAAAAAAAGTCTACAGTCTAATTTACGTTGAATTCCCTTAAATAGTCAGGTAATTTTTTTTGTTTATTTACCATTTTCAGCAAAATATTCATGCTTATTTAAAATGATAAATCATAACCAGGTCCAATCTAGTAGAGGCACCTTCTAGTAAATGTTCTAGATATGGACTGTGTGCCTTTTTTGTATGCTATTAATCCAGCCCACAGAAGAGGCTGAGAGATAGGTTTCTAGTTCCTATAAAATGAGAGAATTAGACTAGGTGGTTCTTCAACTCCTTCCATTTCTAGGATTATACTATATTTCCAAAGATAGTAAGTACCTCTTTTGCTTTGCCATGGTGTTTGGTTCACTTTTTTCTTTCTTTATAAGATCACAGATTTGAGAGATAATATTCAGAAAATTTCACTTCAGAATTTATAGGATCTTCTATTTTTCTTTCCAACTTCTATTCTCATTCCTTTTCCTTTTGTTACTTTCTTCCTCCTCCCAATGGTAAATGTAGGTGTTAACCCAGGTTCTGCCTTTGGTCCCTTTTCAGAGGTAAAATCTTTATATTTTCTTTTCTTTCAAAATAATTTTAAGTGCCTAGGCTATTGGCTGCAGATAGGAAGTGCTTGAGTAAGGAAGAACATAAATAATAAAGGAAAGAGAAAGAAGTAGTAAAAGAGAGAGATGATTTTGAAGTATGTAACTTAAATCCCTAGATTAATTGCCTCATTTTAATGGCCTGCTTGATTTCTTTGTATTCTGGTGATATCTGAAACTTAATATATTCCAGACCTAATAGCTCCCAGGTAAATGACAGGTTTCACTATTAGGACAACTTTCTTGAGTAATATCAGTGTTAGTTGTAGAGGACAAAATAATTTTTTTCAATTCAGGTACAGTGTTTGTTACACTTTTAAAAAGTTCTCTTTTAAGTGTAAAGTTTGATAAATGTTGGCAATTGAATATAACATTGTAGCTACCAGTGAAGTCAAGATAGAGAACACATTATAAAGTGTCCTTGTGTTCCTTCAATTTGATCCCTTCCTCTCTAGGCAGTGACTGATCTGTTTTTTGTCATAAAATTGTGTTTTTTCTAGAATGTCATATAAAAGAACTCATGTTGCGCTTACCCTTTTTATTTGACTTCTTGAACTCAGAATAATGATTTTGAGCTCCACGCAAGCTGATGAATGTATTAATAGTTTATTCCTTTTTATTACTTAGTAGTGTACCTACTCACCTGATGATGGATATTTGGAGTGTTTCCAGTTTAGAGCCATTGTTAATAATAAAACACAGATTTTAGCATAAGAAATGACAGGTTTCTTTCCTTGATTGAAAAGGCATATAAGGTGATCTGTTTATACCTCTATATGGGGTATGCTATGTACCCCCAAGTCCTCATATAATTTTGATGGGGCTGAGTTATTATTGGTTTGTTCTTGGTTTGTTGATTGACAATGTGAGCGCTGTGCCCGCCCAGGAGTGGAGCTGACATACAGCGTAAGGGAAGGTGGGTCTTCCTCTTCCATGCTCTGTCTCCTTCTCTCTCTCGCCATCGCGGCTTGTGGCTTGCAGCTTGCAGCTTGCAGCCACCATGAACTGTAGCCCCATCACCCCATGCTGCCTTGGAGCCAACTTTATAGACTGAAACTCCCAAGAAACTGTAAGAATAAACCTTTCCTTCCCTAACTTTGGGCGTCAGGTATTTTGTCTCGGCAACGAGTGAAAAGTAACCAAGACAACCTCCTCAAGCATCTGGATTCTTTGGAGCACCTTTTGTCAAAGAGTACGCTGTTGACCCAATGATTTCAGGCAGGATCAGTGTGTAAAGAGCTAGGTTTACCCTTAAAGTGCTTAAGAATGGGCATTTCATTCAAATAAATGGTGCTGACATTGCCCTTCATCCTAAGGTGTACCTAGGTATCAGATGCATCAACTTTATATAATATTGATCAGTTATTTGCTTAGAACTTGATGAAAAGTTAAGGTGGGGGATAATAAGAGAAAGAGACAGAAGAAGAAATCAGTAAATCTGTAAGTCCGGGAATTTTCACTTATTTGAGATGGGTATTTGGTACTTAAAATATTTCTTTTGTTTAAAGGGATAATGAGAAGTTTATCAAAAACAGATAGTGCTTACTATTCAAGGTGCTCTTAGCACTTTACACTTACTATTTATCTTCACAATAATTTGAGGTATTACAAAGGTGAGAACTGACCACAGAGGAATTAAATAATTTACCCAAGATAACACATGACTACTAAAAAGCATAAGAACCAGGATTTAAATCAACATTTTTGTCACCTTAGTTGGTATATACTGGGCTACCTCTAAAACATGGTGGGCCTCAAAGATAGCAAAATAGAGATAATTAGCTGTTTAATAAGAGGCCCACTATTTAGTCGCTTAGGAAATATAAATAATGTGGTAACATTGCCTACATTACAGCTACGTGTTATTGTGTCCCTAGAGAGTCTTCTCTAGATGCTTAATATAAATGAAGGGAAATCACTACCAAGTAAGAGTCTCTGTTCAGTCATAGGAGACCCAATTTGGCCATGCAGATTTTGAGTTTCAGCTTAGAAACAGTGAATTTAGCTTGGAAGACCAGCAAAAGGATTACAGGATAACAAACCCAGTCAACCATGTAGTTTATAATTTTGCATTTACTGAATCAATTCAGCTTAGTAGCTTTCTCTGAACCCACAGTGTTTTATTTCTGTTTTGACTGAAGTAAATCTGGGATAGGAGGAAATGAAAGGAGAGAAGGTGGTAGAAGTTCGTATGCATCACACATGGCTGTATATTCCTTCCTTGTTGGCATTTCTGTTTCCACCCTGTGCTTTCTTCTCATTCTACATTCTTAGTTATCTTATTCTCTGTTATAGCTTCTCTGTAATAATAATGATGACAGTAACTCTGTATTAGTAATTCTAACATCTCTAAGATTAAAGTTAGAAGGTCCAACAAGTTATTAGATATTGTCAAATGACTACTCTGAAGACACTTTCACTCCAGTGTACCTAAAAACAAAAACCATCATAGCATTTTCCAAATGTCATCTCCATGGTTTCCCATGACAGCATATGCTGTGTCATCTTCCCTAGCCATTTGAATTTGATATGATAAAGTTCCCATTCCTTCCTTCCTTTCCCTACCACTTGCATTGAAATAGTTCCTAAGTTTTATCAGTTGTACCTCTTATAGCCTGTTTCCACTTTCCTTCCCACTTAACTGGTTCATGTTTTCATTATCTCTTGCTGGGATTAGTACAGTTGCCTCCTCTACTGGTCTACCTGATTCCAGTGTCTCTGTCCTTTAAACACTCCATCCCACTGCAGCAAGAGATAATGCTCAAGTACCAAAGCTCAGTGCAGATCATTTCACTCCCCTTGAAAAGTTCTAGCTGGGCGTGGTGGCGCATGGCTATGATCCCAGCATTCTAGAGGCTGATGCGGGAGGACCATTGTGCACGTGAGGCCAGCCTGGGCTCCATAGTAAGTTCAAGGGCAGTCTGAACTACATGGCAAGACCCTGTCTCAAAAATTTTTTTTCAATATCTATTGGAATATTAGTCCAAATTCTTTCCTACGATGGTGAACTATTTACTTTTTGTTTTCCCTTGTAAGTCTCCTTCAGTTGTGGACTAGCCTTTCCACATCTCACCCCTCTGCCTGCTCCCAGTAATTTGAAACACAGTGCTCTCTTTATAGTAGAGTTCGTGTACCGAGTAAATAAAAGGATGCTGCCCATAGAAAAGATTAAATTAAATTTTAAATGGCCAATAGATACTTTAATTAGCAGATCATGGTGATGTTCTAGAGAGAAATTTGAGTAATGTGATTGGAATAACAATCTGAGAAAGAAAGGAGAGAGAAGATGACTGAGAGGTATTGAAGAAACTGTTTCCTTAAGAAGTTGAGATGGGTGAATGTCAAATTTGGGGATATGCAATTCAGAGTTTGCAGGCTCTTTTCAGACTGTAGCCAGTATTTCTCTCTTGATGCTCTTAAGGATAGTCTGAGGCTATTAGACATTGTTCCATCAAATACTGTGTTTGCTTACTCCTAAACCATTGGCTTAGTAACTGTAGTCTTCTAGAAGGAAGATGGATGTTGAAGGCTGTCCTGGCAGCCCTGTAGGAATTCATTAAGTGCCCCACATTCACAGACTCCATTCCTGAGGAGTGCACAGTGTCCATATCAATTAGCTGGCAGGGCTCTGTGTACCCAAAATGGGCTTTTATGCAATGAAAGTGGCAGTAGGCCAGGACCAGTTCCCCCAGTGATAAACCGTACGTTCCAGTCCCCAGTGTCCATAGACACCATGCACTTTTCAAGAGGCCTGGCTCTAAAGCCTCAGCCATTAGTTCACATTGACACTCTGCAGTGCAGGAACCACTTCCAGGATTATACTGAGGGCTGGCATTCTTTTAAATCATATTCTCTTGAATAATATTGTCCTCTATATGTGCCTCTCCCTTAGTAATAAATAGCGTTGTTGAGTGCTTGTACTGTGCCTGATGCTATTATGTGTTTCTACATGCACACATTTGGTTTTTTTCCCCGACGAAATGAAGATACACCTGTGATTCTCATTTTGCATATGAGGAGACAAAGGCTTAGTGCAAGATACTGACCTTTTGAGAGGATAAAGCTTGTTAGTGAAAGCGTACTTGGAAACTGGGACTTGACCTGGTGTTGTCAATAGTCAGAGCCTGCTTTCAAGCACCATGAAGTGTTGTATCCTCTTGGAGTATCCAGCAGGACTACAAACAAGTGAATTGCACTAGAGTACGTGTAGAATTCTTATGTGTTAAAAATATTTTCACAAATATTGACAAAATTTAGAAAATGACAAGACCAGTTGTATCCCTCCCCCTCCTTGCTCTTGTTATTTCTCCATTCCAATAAATAGTTTTGGCCCTGCATATAAAGTACTAGTATTTGGGAGAGCAGTGGTTTTTCAGAGCCTCAGCAAAATTTCCCCACCCTTAATGTAAGCTTTCCGCCTTTTTGTTCCTTCTGTACTTCACTGCCATTGGCATGGGTCACAACCTTGAAGCTGAGAGAACATAGTTATCTTCTAGCGCAAAATGTGCCTGGAGTTCTCCAACAGCATCTCATTCTCATAGGAAGTACAGTGAAGCAGTGTCAGTTCCTTGCTCACAGCCTATTGTGTGATTTCCTGGATGACTTATATAATTTCGTCAGTATTCTCCTTCATCCCAGTACCTGTCTCTCTCTTCTCATCTCCGTCTGTCCCTTTCTATCTCTGTCTTTGTCTTTCCATTATGCACACACACCTTTTTCCTTATTAATTGTATCTTTGAGCTAATAGCCTGAGACACTTTTAGATGGGACATGGTGGCCCCTTATACAGTTGGGACTCTGGAAAGAGAATAATCACTTAAAGTAGCTAGCATAGACTCATTGATTCATGCTAGAATGTTTCTGATGTAGATCAGATAAGGAATCGAGTGGTACTGAGTCAGAGGCCCTCTTTTTCAGCTCACATGGCCAACCGGATCTTAGCTGTTCATGTGTCCTTTTTTTTTTTTTTTTTTTTTTTGCGGCACCGGGGATTGAACTCACAACCTCGCGCCTGCCAGGGCAGGCGCTTAAGGCACTGAGCCAAACTCCCGGCCCTGATTTTTTGAGGCAGGGTCGCACTATGTAATTCAGGCTGGCCTTACGCTCGCGTTGTAGCCCAAGCCGGCCTCGAACTCACAACGCTCCGCCTACCTCAGCCTCCTGAGTGCTGGGATTAAAGGCGTGCGCCACCACGCCCAGCTCTTGTTCATGTGTCTTTTGTGTTTTGTGTGCTCATGTGTAGTTACTGATATCAGTCTGTCACAATAAACTACTTAGCACACCCTCTGATTTCATTTAAAACCTATCCTTTTCCCTTAATGATTGTCATGAGAATAAAGTAAATATATACATATTCCTATTGTTTAGACATAATCTAAAAATTCAAAAAGACTGTCTGCCAGAAAGTTTGAGGAGGATGTCTGTCCAGTTCTGCATATCCATAGAATCCTTTTATCGTCATATTCATGCCAATAATGTCTTCTACCCTGAAAGCTGAACCTTCCTATTTTGGAAGCTCTTACCAGTAAGTCACCTAGAAACCAACCATTCCTAACAAGATCGATTTCCACTTAAAGCTTTCCAGAAAAGCCTCCTTTGATTTAGAAGGTAGGACAGGATTAACTGATTTTGTTGTACGCCCATTCTTATCACTGTTGTTGTCCTCCCTAGGGATACAACAGTCATCAGCCACTCTCTGAACACAAGCTATGACACAGCTCTGGAAGCTCGTATCCAGAAAGAGGAGGAAGAAATCTTGATGGCCAATAAGCGTTGTCTGGACATGGAGGGCAGGTAAAACGTTGATCGGGATGCTGATAGATCTGAGAAGTTGGTGTAGAGGCCAGATAGGTCAATAGGGAAGGACCAGCATCTTTATGCCTAACTGGGGAACCAAGTCATGCAGCATTCCCCCACCACCTTCACTCCTTCCAACCTGTTACTTAGTGTGAGATATGTTAACCTTTATTTCAATCATTTCCACTGTGAATTTAAATTTAGAGTTTCTGCTCACCAACCTTGCAACCTGCTTCCCATTTACCATCTAACTAAGCTGCATTGGTAAGATTTTTACCATGGTATATACTTTTAGAACTATTAACTCTGTAACATGGTGAACTTCTCATCCATTCACATTGGAAGGTAGGGAACCTGAAGCTCAGGCTCATTGACTTACTACTGAGGGTGGTGGATCATTCAGAGGTTGTTTCTCTCATATACAGCCTTTTTGTTAAGACTTAACTTTGACCTTGTAATGTGAAAGCAGCATCTCCTGGAAGCTCTGTTGTATCCATTTGGGTGGACAGAAGGATATTTTTAGAAACCTGTAACAAAATGCATTGTCTTCAACTCGAACCACTGCTTAGTTGAAAAGATAAGAGGTGCTCAAATCCATGTAGGCTGTGTTGCCAGAACACAGAGATAGCATGAAAGTGTTTGGATGTTGTTTGTCTTTGACTCCTAGGATCAAGACCCTCCATGCTCAGATTATTGAGAAGGATGCCATGATCAAAGTACTCCAGCAACGCTCACGGAAGGAACCAAGTAAGACAGAGCAGTTGTCATCCATGCGGCCAGCAAAGTCTCTGATGTCCATTTCCAATGCCAGCTCAGGCTTGCTCTCTCACTCATCCACCCTGACTGGAGTGCCCATCATGGAAGAGAAGAGAGATGACAAGAACTGGAAGGGGAGCCTAGGTAATGACAGCAAAGGGAAGATCATAATGACACATTTAAAGTGTTCCACACAGCAAAGAAAGGGAGTAGTGGTCCAGATTCTAGAGAGAAAGAGGTACCAGATTAGTTTTTTGTGCTTCTGAGGGGCTATCTGCGCATCCAGGAGCTCTTCCCCCGTTGTGAGGTCTCATGGTAAGAACATTGAGACCAAAACTTGAAAAAAATAAGAATCCTGAGTTCTATTTGGGCAGAAAGGAAGATAAATTTCAAAAACAATTTTCTCAGATTTGGCCTTTGCCAGGTAGGACCTTTGTCCACAGCCCATGTAAGCCTTCATGTTATTCAAACTTTCAAAATTCCAACATTTTTCTTCTTTCTTCCCTTACAATAGGAGGACCCAGAGTTCTCATTAAGCTAAATGAAGCCTAGTGGCAAGGTTTTGCTACCAGAATATTATGATATTAGAACAGAATGTACTCTTCTATGCCATTCTTGTCCAATTTGCCCCCTTTAATCAAAACCTCAAGGATCATTATAGATATTATGAGGCAAATTTTTAGAGTCTGAGGTAGCATGCTGTGTATTTGTGTATATAATATTATTTTAGGTCTTTTGTTATTTTTAATACCTTTCTTGGTCCTTTTAGTGTCGTTTTGTTAGAATAAACATTAAGGGGAAGCATGGCCATGATCAGAAGGTCTTATTCCACAATTATTAGCATATTCATGTATCCACAGATTTCTTTGCCCACTGATCCTTAGTAGCTCTCTGGTGATGTTTCGTGTTGATTATAGCTGGAAGCAAATAGAAAAATTCTTGACAATCCAGTGGAACTCCCTTCTCATCGAAAAAATAAATCAAAACATACTGAGAACACTTAAAAGTTTAATATGTACTGCTGGGATTTGAATAATGAGGACCAGAAGGGATCTTCCATGTTCAAAGCAACTTTTAGCCATGATAGGAAATACCTGATATTTGGTTCATTGGAGACAAAAATAAAGAATTGAGAGCCATTCGAATCACCAGTCAGATATCTAGATTGGAATTACCTATTGGTTTCTGCCTTCTTTTTCCTCCTTCATTTGTAGGTATTCTTCTGGGTGCACCAGTCAGATATCTAGATTGGAATTACCTATTGGTTTCTGCCTTCTTTTTCCTCCTTCATTTGTAGGTATTCTTCTGGGTGGAGACTACCGTGTAGAGTCTCTCTCATCCACCCCTTCGCCTGTGCCCCCCTCGACTCCCCTGCTCTCAGCTCACTCCAAGACAGGCAGCCGAGACTGCAGCACTCAAACTGAACGTGGAGCGGAGCCCAACAAAACTGCAGCTGTTGCTCCCATCTCTGTTCCTGCATCAGTTGCTGCTGCGGCCACTGCTGCCCCCATCACTGTCACCGCTGCCACCAACACTGCCAGTGCAGCTACCAACACCATCACTGTGGTAGCTGCTGCTCCAGTTGCTGTTGCTGCTGCTCCAGCTGCTGTGGCTGCTGCTGCTGCCGCTACTCCATCTCCAGCAACTGCTGCTGCTATTGCTGCTGCTGTTTCTCCAGCTGCCGCTGCTCAGATTCCAGCTGCTGCATCTGCTGCTGTTGCTCCTGCTCCTGCCGTTGCTGCTGCTGCTGCTATTCAGGTTGCTCCAGCTGCTCCGGTTCAAGTTCTAGCCTCAGCTCCAGTTCCGGTTCCAGCAGTGGCTCAGATTTCTGCTCAGGCTCAGACTCTGGCACCAACTCCAGCACCAGCTGCAGCTCCTACTCCAGCTTCAGCTGCAGCTCCTAATCCAGCTCTAGCTACAGCTCCAACTTTGGCTCAGGTTGAGGCTTCTCCAACTCCAGCTACCAGTGGTTCTGGAGCGTATCATTTGTCTGTACCAAGTTTGACCTGCATTCCAGACAGCACAGGTAATAATCATTCTCTGCATCAAGCAACTTGGGATTCTGCCCTCAAATACAGATTGGTTTGCTGTGCTACTGTGGCCCATGCCCTATAATCCTAGCTACTCAAGAGGTCAAGGCCACAGGATTGTAAATTTGATGCCAGCCTGGGCAACTTGGTGAGACCCTGCCTTAAAATAAAAAGTATAAGATAAAAATGTCTGGGGTCATAACTCAGTGACAGAGTGTCTTGAGAATCAATCCCCACTACCAGGGGGGGAAAGAAGAAACAGAAAAAACAGACTTATTTGTCAGTGCCTACTATTTAGGTAAAATTTTTCATTTGGATTGAGTTTTTCATGTCCCAAAGGGAATTTTCAAAGAGAAGAGAGGAGTCTATAAAATGACATCTTTTTATTTGCTGAGATAGGAACAGGCGCGAAAGACTGTTCTTCCAGTACAGCAAAGCAGGGCAGGGGAGAGCGTAGCAGGCAAGTCTCACTTGCCCTTGGGTTCATGAGGGATCTAATAGTGTGATTGAAGAATGATGAGTTTTTACCTTGTCCTTAAGTGTTTTTTAACCTCTTATTTCCATTCAGATGGTCCTGTTTTGCACTCCAGTACTCTGGAAAGAAAAACTGCTATTCAGATCCTGGGACAAGAGCCTGATGCAGAGATGGTAGAATATCTCATCTGAATGGCCCAATCAAGAGCTGCAGTTTATCAGCAAGAATGCTTTTAATCATGTTCTCTTTTTGTTTATTCTTATTTTGAGAGCGAAGGCAAGGGTTGGGGGGAGGGGATGTTTTTTAAAGGGACTTTTTATTGGAACAATATAATACTTAAATAATACCATATGAACTCGAGTCTATTCTGGTATACATAGAGAATACCTCTAAAAAATAGATTAATCAGAATGTGCTCTGAATTTTATTGTTGGGATTTATAGAAATACTGGGACAGTTAATAAGTAGATATACATTGGTATTTTCAGTATGCTTAAATTTGTTTCAGTTTTTCTACTTGAGATCATTTTTATTAAAGAGCACAGTATGTATGGAATACAGTGTATAACATGTAGTTTGGAAGTGGGAAACCAGAGAGAGATTAAGTGTGTGTTCTCTTTGTCTAGTTACTATCTAGACAGCAACCACAGAAAGCTTTCACTGCAGACTCATGCAAAGAAATAGTTTAAGAGCTGTGTAAGCTAGAGGAAAGATAGGAAGTATTGGGATATGGAAGGGTGCTGGAGCTAATTTTCCCTCCCAGTGGCCCAGCTACCCACACCCCAATAGACTACATTTGTCTTCATATCAGTGGTGCTTTGGAAGTGGATTCTTTTGGTTCCCACCTGGAGGCTCATACATTCATATATGTACTCTGGAATAATTTATGCATTTGGATAATTAATATATTGCTTTCAGATGCTAGGAAAGTAAATTAACTGAGTGATGCGTAACTTCCTTTCTCTTGGAGAATTAGACATCATAGGCCTTGTTTGAGAGTTGCATGAGCTGCCATGTGCAGACTCCTGTAGTTGGGTGTAGCCATGAGCACAGCTCACTTGCCTTTCCTAAGACCAGTCAGCTTAGTGTTTATTTCTTCTGTGACACACATTCACAGGCTGCATCACCAGTCTCCAATGGCCAGTAATTTGCAAAACAAGGAAGCATTTTTGCTGACAGGTTGAATGCTTTGAATTTCTGGTGACTACTTTAAAATAACTCCTCTGATTTAATTTTCTTGTCTTAAAAGGTGTATGTGACTGTCACCCCCAAGGGAGTAGCATCAGAAGTCCAAAGTACTGTGCTGTAGTCAGGGCAGTGGTTGATTGCAACTGGGCATCTTAACTACCTCTTTTCATCACCAGTGATTCCATCTTGGGATCCCTTTGGAAAGCAGTGATAATATGCATGTGGGTAGAGACCAAAGGAAGCTGCGGCCATAAAGACTTGCCATAGGGCTGCCTCCAAGGTGTCCCAGAGGGATGCAAGTTGTCACAGGTCCTTGCCCTGTGTCACCTCTCTGCCCTTCATTTAAGTGACAAATCTACCGATACTGTCATTAGCATCAATTTCCAGGTGTTTAGGGAGGGTGAAGGGAGGAGGATTATTGGGTAATGGGGAGGGGTTAGAAGTTTAGGGATATGTTAGTTAGAAACCACGTTAATAGAAAAGTAGCATGATACATTATGTCATGAGCCATAGTGGCAGGAAGGAACTTTGGCAATATAGTCCTATCTCCTAATTTTAGTGATGAGGAATCTGAAACTTGGAGAGGGTTAGTAGCTTTCTCAAGATCACACAGCACTTATGTTTATTCTACCAATTATCATACTTTGGGAGGGGGACTCTTTTATTCATAAAGAGCCTGTTTTAAGAAAAGGCATCTTTATGGTCCAGGTTACATGTACTTAAAAGTATCCCTGGCTTGAATAGTTTTTCAAGGGTTGTGAATTCCTCTTTTGTCTCTATTGCAGTGCCTTGTACAAGGTTTTCCCTTTCCCGATCCTATTTCAACACTGAATCATATGAAGTATTCACCTGAGAAATCAACTTCACTTTTCTCTCTCTGAGACTGGGTGCCTCGGGTTTTCTTACAGAGTTTCCCCATAAAAAATAAATAGTGTATTTGCCAGTATTTTTCCATAGTTCCTAATTATCTTCCAAAGGAATTACTTGGTTTTGGGGAGGGAGCAAGTGGGAAAGCAATGCAATTTTCAGTCAGTCTTTTCACACTTTCAATAATGAAGTGATCGTCCTGCACATTAATCTTTGGTTATAAAATGAATGCCAAGTAGAAACTCAAAATGCAGTTGTGTTAATATTCATTCATACTACCTTTAGTCATAAGGAGAAAAAAAAATAAACAGCAAATTTCAGGAGAGGTCACTTTTTATCTGAGCAAGTAAATAAAAATAAGCCTTTCATTGGCAGAATTCATTGCCAGAATTTTTGTTGCTCTGAGAGCTATGATTGTAATCACATTCTGTAAGGTGACAAATATACATTCCACACTGTGTGGCAGACATCTCTTTAGGCTTATGAGTTTTACAGAAAAGAAGTACTTCCCTAAATAGTATTTTGCACTTTCCAGAATTTCTCTGCCCTTTCATACCAGTGGCAATTTGTTTCTGCTCAGTTTTCAGTCCTAGATAATTTGCTAAATTAACATTTTACATCTAAGAGATGTAAGAAGACCATGCCAGTGTATGCTGTTGTGGTGAAGACAGATTCCACCTTTTAGAAAATCTTTGCAAAGTATTTCAAAAATTTAGACTTATGGGGGAAATCTCAAGTCAGTCACCTTTATGCAACTGTATGGTTGTAACATTTGGGGGATCTTCCAGAACTCCCACTTATCTATGCATTTTACTGGCACCTCAGGATGGGAGGTTAACCTTGTTGTCTTAATTTGTACTGCCTGGTGGTCTATGGGGACCTTTAATTCAGTTGTACCCTAATGTCCCATGTATAGGAAAATTTAATTAGATTGACCTTTACTTGATATAAAATCCCTCTATTAATGTTTTGGAAATAAAAGTAGTTTGAGCTTTCTTTTAAAGATATGTATCTTAGGGCCGGGAGTTTGGCTCAGTGCCTTAAGCGCCTGCCCTGGCAGGCGCGAGGTTGCGAGTTCAATCCCCGGTGCCGCAAAAACAAAACAAAACAAAAAAAAAATATGTATCTTGATTGTTGTCTTAATGAAGGATTTAATTTCAATGCTGCTTCTGAGCTTTAGGGTGATGGAACAAGGAATCTGAAATATTTGACATCATCTGCCATAGGAAACATAGCAAAAGACATGTCATGTTCTCTTTTTGTTATACTGTTGGGTAGGTATAAATTAGAAAATGAACAAGCAGATCGTACAAACTACTTTTAATGAAGAGCCTAAATAGTGCAGCAGCTTCTAGTGTATACATTAGCACTAATTTCATGTCTGTTAGCCATACAATCTTGTGTTATCTCAAACGCCCATTTACATATGGAATGTGTTACTTTCAGTGTATGTCATTTTACTGACAATGTGTTCAAAGGAAGGTATCAGCTGTGGGCTAATTGTCACCAATTTCAGCCCACCAAGATCCTTGGAAAATATCTTCCAAGTGTCATCTATCATCAGTAGGGCAAGTGTAAGGAGTTTGTTTATTTTCTTCTGGTAACAACGATGGGTTATGTGGAGGTATCAAACCTCCTTCTGGCATTTCTTGTGATTAATGGCATGTGTTTGTAAAATGGATAGCTGGGATGGGCAGATGGCTAGAGAAAAATTCCCTGTAGTTTATAATATGTATGGTCCCATAATGATTATGATCTCATTCTGTAATCAGAGGAACTAGTTCCAATAAAGTTAAGCAGGTTTAAATCTATTTTGTGCCTATCTTTTCACTACAATAAAGTTAACTATTTTAAAATGCAGTAGTGTGTGGAATGTGCTTTTGTGTTTACCCTATAGAGGCTTTATTTGTGCTGTATTGAAGCGTACTTTCAATTCAGTACTCAGTGAAATTGCCTTTCAAAGACAGCATGTTATAGCATTTCCATTTAAAGTATGCAATGTGATTATAAATTATATAATATTAAGACAACACCACAGGCCACATTCTCTAATTTGCATCTTTTCATATCCGGGTTCCAAGGAGTAAAACCTTGGCCCCTCAAGGCAGAGAATTAATCTTTTGTTTAGCATTTTGGAAGACTCTTGATATTCCTTTTGTGCCCTTGTTATGTTGCCAGTTCATGAATTTTAGTTGAGACAGCTTGTTATTAAAAGCAAATCAAAACTACAAACAAGTTAGTTCTTCACTGAAAATGTTAAGTTCACCTTTATGCTGCATTTTCTGTGCCTCCTGTTTACCATGAGTTCCAAACTGGGGTAGTAAGGAAAAGATTCCCAGGGACTTTGAAATAACACATGTTCCCAGCGTAATTGGCTTGATGGGTGTTGCAAAAGGGATATGGTAGGGGCATATAGTTCTTTCAACTGTAAATTTGATTTTTTTTATGCTGGACTTTATTCTCTCCATATTTATTATGAGTTATTTGAAAACTGTATGGAACAAAATCTTTTTTGGGGACATGGGAGATGGTATAAAGTGAACCATATGTTCTTACAAAGCTTTGCAAACCATTCCTTTCAGAAATATCTTGTGCCTTGTTCTTAACGAGCACTCACTCATGGGAAGAAAAAGCAATTTGTTCTTTCAAAATGTGTGACATTGCATTGTAGAAACATTTCTAAATATTATCCAATATGACAATTACTTGATCTGGTATCTGCCTCTTACTTCATTTCCCTTCCTGTGGGCTTTCCCTACTGAGTTCAGTGATCCACATAAGCTTATGTGAATTACGTAGTTGGGGAAAAACACTCCTGCTTCCCACGTCCTCCACCTTCATCTTCCTGTACAGGAAAGCTTTTATTGAAGGAAAGAAAATGCAAATGGTTTGGTCTTAGAACACTTTGTACACTGATAATTGAATGAAAAATCATTGATAAGATTTTTTTTCCAAGAAGAAAAGCATGTTCTACAAAACTAAGACTTCATTTTATATCTCAGGTACTCAGATGTCTGAACAAACCAGGCCCACCATGTCTATTTTGCTCCCCATGGCTTTTCATTTGCCAGTCACTTCTACCAATGGATTTAGGCATTCATGTTGCTGAATAATTACTTACTGGTTGCTGCTATTCTGGAAAAAGGACCAGAACATATATTTAAAAATATGGTACATAGTTTGTTAAAGAAAAATACATTTACAATTCATGGTGATACGTGAAATGGTAAAAGTTTGAAAAAGCTACAACACTAGTGCAAAGAGGAATGGGATGGGGCAGTAGAGAGGAACTAACAAGAGCTTTGAAGGATATGTGGATGTTTACCTGGAGAATGAGGTTCTGCAGAGGAGCATTCCATGTAGAAGGAATAGATGTGCAAAGGCAATCTCACTTTGTCTGACTTGTGGTCAGATTGAAGGCCCTAGAAAATTGCTCTGAATTTGAATAACCTCCTAATAGCAACTTACAAACTCAATCTGGTGTTGAAGGTAGTAGTGTAGAAGGCACCAGAGTCTGGAGTTCTAGTCCTACATCTGCCACTAAGCATTTGTTTACCTGTGGACAAATTCCTTAACAGAATGGGAGACGTTTACCAGTAAAGCAGGGATAAGTACTTGTCCCTGTGGGCCTCATGAAGAGAGGGTAAGAGAACATCACAAAGTGGGACTATAAAAAGATGTCAGCCAAAACAATGGGCTGAGTTCATAAAAACATGGTTTATTTAACCTTTTATTATGAAAAATTCCAACATATATAAAATGAATAGCTAAGGCACCTCTATGGACCCATTACCAGTCTTGCACAATTGTCAATGCATAGCCAATTAGGCTTCATTTATTGGCCTCTACCCACCTACCTTTGATTATCCTGAAGGCTGTCCCAGACATCATAGCATTTTATCCATACATACTTCAGTATGCCTAAATATGAAATTTTTAACACTGAAAAAAAGAAAAGTGCTATATCTGAAACCAGACCATATTATCCAATAACCAAAAGTGATAGCATGTTTGTGCTTTGCCACTTAATGTGTTTATTTGAGTCTCAATGTTTGCCTTAAATAAAAACCTATGGTCTCAGAAAACAGGATGGAACTCGGGTGTGGTGGTGAATGCCTTTAATCCCAGCACCCGGGAGGCTGAGGCAGGAGGATCCTTGTGAGTTTGAGACCAGCCTGGGCTACAAAGTGAGTTCAAGGTCAGCCCGAACTGCATAGTGAGACCCTGTCTCAAAAAATAGGATCAGTGATTTAGCTCAGTGGAGTAAGCGCCTGCCTGGCAGGCGCAAGGTTGTGTTTGATCCCCGGTACCGAAAAAATAAATAAAAAGAAAACAGGATGGTTTATTCTCCCACAATCCATGTATTGAAAGACAGGATGTTTTCTTCAAAGGCTTTCCAATGTAGGTCCTAAACCATTTTTTCTCCACTCACACAACAAACTCTGATTCATTTAATGTTTCTGTCATCCAGCTGTTCATTATTTATCCTCATGTACTGATTGGGATACAATCCTCAGTGCACTGATGATTTTGGACCCTGGACCGCAGTTATGACTCCACCCTGATATGACCTAACTGGTATCCTGGGATGTCAGCTTATTGCCCTCTCCACTTCCCCTGACCCGTCACATTCACTCTCTTCAGACCACTGTGCTTATGTCCAAGCTAGAGCTGATCATCATTCAGCACCACTCCACTGTGGTCATTATGTATTCCACTGTGCCATTCACTGGCCAGCCTACTAAGTTTGCCTACTCTGATGGTATCTACTTGTCAGGTCCCCTGATACCACCACTTTCCAGGATTTCACCTCTTACGTGCCTGATCTGGGCTTCATGTTCTATCACGCAAACCTTCAAATCCATTCATAGTGCCTACAAACTTAACCATTTATCACAAGTCAGAAACTCATGAGTCATCCTTGACACCACCCCTCATAGCCTATATCCAATCTATTTCTGATCACACAAAAATAAATCTAAAACCATTTTCTTCTTTTCAACTCTGTTGCCAACAACCTCTTCTAAGCCACCAGTTTGGACTATTTCCATAGCCTATTTACTGATCTCCCCTTCCTACTCTTGTTTCACTCTTTTACTCCAGTCTCTACTCATCAACAAATATAATTCTCATAACATCATTAGCTTGGTTAAAATTTTTCAAAAGTTCCCTTTTGAAATGTAAATAAAATAGGGCCACAAGAGTTCAAACATCTAATCAAAAGCTTTATAATTGATGGGTTTGGATCTAGATCACAAACATTTTAGTCTCATTCCATTAGAATCATTCTTATGTTTGTTCTAAGTATTTTCTTTTTCTTCTGCTCAAAGAACACAACATTAAATGTACATATTATTGTAATAGTTATATGCTCTAATATTAATCTAGAGAAATGTTTTTTAAATCTTTTAAAATTTATTTTAGCATACATAAAACAAAAATGCATATTAATGGAATACAACGTGATGTTTATATATGTACACTGTGTAATGTGAAATCAGGGTAAACATGTTCCATCTTCTCAATTATCTATAATTTTTCGTGGTGAAAACATTCAGTATTCTTTCCTTCAGCTTTTTGTGATATAACGTACATCACTGTTACCTAATGTGCAATAGCACACCAGAGCTTCTAGCTCCTGGCTCTTAGTGTCTATTGATAAACCTCTCCTTATCCCTCTCTCTCCTCCTTTTCCCAACCTCTGATATCCATCATTCTGCTCTCAGATCCCATGAGGTTGACTTTTTAAGATTTCACATGAGTGGAATCGAGAGCAACATTTCTGGAAGTCCTCTCTAAGCCATCTATCCTGGGATCACCTTGGGTGTATACTGTATTTAATGCATACTCCCTGGCCTTGACCCTAGAGATGCTTATCCTGTAGTTCTAAAACCCAGGAATTTGGATTTCAACAAGTTGTTCAGAGGTTTTTATTTAGCACCTCCAGAGACTACGTATTAGTAGAAACACTGGCCAGGTATTTCCTAGTATTTATCTTGCTTCCTTTCCCATCCTAAGTTCCCCTGAAATGTAATAGACTCCCAACTGCATATGGTGAAATGAGTAAATCCAGTCTGAGTATTAATTAGCATACACACCCTTACTTTAGTAGGAAACCATTTTCTGTTCTTTCTCTTTCTTTCTTTCTTTCTTTCTTTCTTTCTTTCTTTCTTTCTTTCTTTCTTTCTTTCTTCTTTCTTTCTTTCTTTCTTTTTCTTTCTTTCTTTCTTCTTTCTTTCTTCTTTCTTTCTTTCTTCCTTTCTTCTTTCTTTCTTTCTTTCCTTCTTCTTGCTTTCTTTCTTCTTTCTTTCTTTCTTTCTCTGTTTTTCTTGAGATAGGGTCTCCTTCTGTAATTCATGCTGGCCTTGATCTTACTATTTATCCTAGGCTGCCCTCCAACAATGTGCAGTCCTCCTGCCTCAGCCTCCCAAGTACCAGGATTATAGGTATGTACCACCACATCTGGCTACCATTTTATTTTCTTCATTCATCCTTAGCACTTATAGCAAAATGGCTGCCTATTCTTTTGAGATATTACTCTATATATTTGGATTTACTGCTCTGTTCAAACAGGGCATGGTTGTTGGTTCTTTTGTTATTGCTTTACAGGGCTTATAGTCCTTGTGACAACCACAACCACTATTGTAGTTTGGGATTGAAATAGAAACAATTACACACAGGAAAAATAATTTATAGTATTATTTTATAATGGTCATCCAAAAAATCAAATACAAAAGAAAGAGTGCAGGAAATCTGTCCATATACTAAGACCCAAAGAATCCAGCTGGGGGCCTGGGTCCCACAACAATTACATCCTTATGCTCTGTGGCCTGTGAGGCTGCCAATGTGTTCCCCTGATGTACTGTGCTGGGTTGCTCTGGGATGCTGGGCTGGGCAGAGCTTGGATCCTCCCTTGCAGCTAGCAGGAATACACCCCTGGAGTGTGTTGCCAGGGCCTAGCACCTGGCTGACTGAAGTTCAGAACCTACACAACCCAGGTGGCTAGCAGGGATGCACTCCCAGAGTGTGGAGCTGGGGCCTCATGCCTGGTTGGGTGGAGTTCAGAGCCTCCAGGTTCCAGGTAGCTAGCAGGGATATATCCCCAGTGTGTCACCAGGGCCTAGCACCTGGCTGGTTGAATTTCAGAACCTCCGTGACCCAGGCAGCTAGCAGGGATGCACTCCCGGAGTGTGGCACTGGGGCCTTGCACCTGGCTGCATGGAGTTCAGACCCTCTGGGACCCAGGCGGCTAGGCAGAGCACGCCCCCGGAGTGTGGCACAGTCAGGAACTTGCATCTGGCTGCGAGGAGTTCAGAGCCTCTGGAGCGTGGGGCTAGCCAGAGCATGCCCCCAGCATAGGGTCCTGAGACCTTGCTCCTGAGACCTTGCTCCTGGCTCCTGGTGGAGTTTGGAACCTCTGGGACCTGCCACATGGCTAGCTGGGCTGCACCCCTGAACTATGGAGCTTCCACACTGTAATCTTAATATAGTCTACTGATTTAAATATTAATCACATCTAAAAACATTTTCATAACATTTGAATGGGTATTTGGCCAAAGAACTGAGTACATGGTTTAGCCAAGATGGCACATAGAGTTAATGACCATAGCCATCTCACTCAATTTTAAGCAATAAGTTAAGCTTCCCTATTTTTGCAAAGTTTACAAAAAAATACAACCATGTGAAC
The DNA here is from genome assembly GCA_004363535.1 of Dasyprocta punctata. Lineage (NCBI taxonomy): Eukaryota > Metazoa > Chordata > Mammalia > Rodentia > Dasyproctidae > Dasyprocta > Dasyprocta punctata. The sequence goes on along the minus strand of RJWM01012090.1, from coordinate 27,461 downwards.
CTATTCCTATGGACCCTCTCAAGACATTGGAATGGGCCCATACAATTTTCCCCCCACATTCAATCCACCAGCAAATTAAATGTCATGTATTCCACCTTGAAATAAACCTGAAATATATTCTACATGCCTGTTGTCCCACCACTCTGGTATTCTGAGATAGGATTGTAAGTTTGAGCCAGGCTGTGCAACTCAGCAACTTATCAGGACTGCATGTCAAAATAAAATAAAAGAGTTGAGGACATAGCTCACTGTAAAGGCTGTGGGTTTTCAACCCCTAGTACAATGTGTGGAAATACTCAGAATCTGACCATTCCTATGAGCTTTGCCAGTTCAAGTTTCACCTTATTCTGCTGTATCATCTGTCTTCAATGGTTTGTTAATCTCTGCTTTGTGCTCTTCATATAAGGTATTACTTCACTTTTTGTATAAATAAAGAGAAAAATAAAAATAAAGGGAAACAAGGAGATAGATTTTTTGCAAATGGGAAGGGGACCAAGAGATGGAGAAGGGAGGAATGTAAAAAGAATTAAGATGTGTCATGTGCCTGAACCAACTACCCACAATTAATGTAATTATTATGTGTCACAAATACGAACTAATAAAATAAAAAAGAGAAAACAAATCTAAAGATGAAGGGAAGAAAGAAGGTAGGGAAGGAATGGGGAATAAAAAAGTCAAAATACATTAAGTACATGTACCTTCTCTCTAAGATGAGTGTAAACATCATGTACTGTAGACATGTACCAATAAAGAAGAATTGATTACTTCATTTTATAATTTTTTTCTGGAAGAATACTTGGATGGCTGATTTTCATTTACTCAGGGGAAAAATATCTGTGATGCCTTTGTTGTACTCTTCCAACTTTTAAAAATTGTATACTTTTATCAATACTGTTCCAGTTTCTTTTTAATTATTCACTTTTGAATGATTTGAAAGATCCTGGCCTGGCTATGTGTAGGATGTAGAAAATGGGCCAGGACAGCACTCCATGCTTCACAATCTGATAAAAACTTGAGATAAAATAAATGTAAAAGTTGTCTGAGAAAATATAAATCAAAATTGGGCAACCCTCAGGACAGAAGTTTAGAGAACTCCTCTCTACAATTTGAGTAGTAGTTGTATACAGACATAAAAGCAAACAAAAAATTGGTTGGTTATTCCAAAAGTTACTTTTCTTGTAAAGACTAAAGTAGATGGGACTTCCTGAGGCTGGCTAAAACTGGCCTCTTGGAAGATTCAGCTATCATCTAGGTTTTGAGAAAGGAAGGTATGGCATGGTTAAAACTGGTTGGGAAAGGAGGAAAAGAAGAAAGGAAGTATTACAAGATCTCAGAGCACATGTGCAGAACAATTCCAAAAGCTCCATATGTGGACTTCTTGTGAGAAGTTAAGCAGGTTTTTGATAGGATGGCCCAGAACCGATGTCAGCCTAAGTGAGTGATCTAAAAAGGACAGTCCACACCGAGTTTTTGCAAGTGATCTCTCTTGCACGGTGGCCCACACTCATGCTATAGTGTATACTTCTATTCTTACTTTTACTTGGCCCCAAACTAGCTCTGCAGAGCTGGTTTCTTCTCCTACCTTTAATAAAACTTTGTCATCATTTGCACTTGTCTTGACCAATTCTTTGCTCAGGAAAGAAAGAATCTGAAAACCACCTCCAGAGAGACTCCAGTGCCCCAAAATCCAGTAACATATTTGGCTTAGTAGGGAGAACAGGTAAGGTCTTGGGGTACAGTTTTGTTTTGCTTTGTTTTGTTTTTCTCTAAAATGCCATAAAGTGTTTTTCTTGTTTCCCTGTCTTTCTCCCCTAGGGAGACCTAGGAACTTTTTTCCACGTTGCCAGGAACATCTTCCTGGTGTGTCCAAACCTGTGTGTGTGTGTGTGTGTGTGTGTGTGTGTGTGGTCGGGGGAATGCATGGTCCCTGTGTTTTTCTTCTAGCTGGAGGAGGCCTACAGGCCCACTTGAAGTTTATTTCCTTTTTTCTTTCTTTCCCAGTTTTGGTCACTTTTTGCAGATATGAGTCAGTAAACAATAGCCAGAGAGCCAATTATTGAACCCAGCACTGAATAGATCATTCAGGCACCTTGTGTTCGACCTAGAGTTTATTATGCATTTTTTACTTCATATTTCTGTTCTGTGACACTTTGCTCAGTTTTCTAACTCTTTTGGAGAAAAATAGCTGTTGGTAACTTGGTCACCTATCTGAATAGCTGCCTACCTCTTTTTGTGCTCAAAGTCTGTCTTCACTTTTTACCTAGATGGCTGTTTCTTTCTCAGGGTCACCATCTTGTCTCATCACATGACTAGTCACCATGTTGACTTGTCACGTGACTGGATGCCCATTTGGGATCGTCATGTGGCTTCTACTATATTTGTTTCCCTTCCTTGTTTCTTCTAACAAAATATAGGTAATTCAGAAACATATGCTTGCAGAACAAAAAAACAGCCAGTAAAACTTAATTTAAGTGAGTCAAAGGTAAACCCATCCTTATTCTTAGGACTTTTAAATCTTTTCTTCATAAAAAAAAGTTTCTATCTTTACTTCCTCAAATAAAGTACCAAAGCTTTTACTATCAGGGCAAATGCAAGAGATGTTGTTTCTCAAGTGGCAGCACCCTGCTTAAGGAGAGCCATCAAGTAGCTCAATGTGACTAAGGGAGTCCTGATGGGGAGGGATTCCGCACTGATCTGACAGGCATTTCAAAGGGCTAGGTAGAGCCATCAAGTGGCTCAATCATCTCTCTTTAAGGAGTAAGTGGGACCCCATACAGAGACAAAAAGCCCTCAGTAGGGCTTTCTTCTATGCTCATATGAAAGATGCCAGCATCATCCTAGCTTCAAACAGAGACCACTGTCTAGTGAATATGGGAAGCTTTGTGGGCCCATTGGGCCTCTTCCTTCTGCACGGAATTCCATTTTCAGTACCCAGGACCTGGATGTCTTTTTCTATAGATCCCAAGAAGAGCCATGGAAAAACTCAAAACCATGCATCACAAATTTCAACAACTTTGGCACTGGGCCATACCCTTGATCAGTTAGAAAGCTTTGATTCTACCAGTCTAAAAAAGAAACAGTTTGTCTACTACTGCAACATGGTTTAAATTCAGTATCAACAAGGAAATGATGAAAGATGGGTATGGGATGGCAGTTTAAATTATGAGACTATTTTTCAGTTAAAACATTTTTGCTTAAAGAAAGATGGAATGAAATCCTTTATGTTCAGGTTTTTGTGATCCTTTATCTAAGAAAAAACCCAGAAATGATAGTATTTAAAGTGGCCCCCAACAAAGAGACATCATTGATGATTCTGTCCTCAGGTCTCCACTTGTCTCTTAAGGGGATATCAATCTCTCCCATCGGTTTAATGAAGAAACTTTAGATAGGACCCTAGATACTCATGACCCAATTGCTGGGCATGGCCTTTTCTTCATTCAACAATTGGGATCTGGAGGAAGGTCAAAACAGAAAAGCTAAAATTAGAGCTGTTGCAATTGGTAATGCTTTAAACTAACCCAAATTGTCTAAGGGAAAACCCAAGGACAACTGAGGTTCCAGGTTTATGTGCGAGAAGTCTGGTCACAGAGCATGCAACTACACCAAGCCACTGTCTGGGCCCTGTTCCAAGTGTAAGGCAGCCAATGTGCCTGACTCATGGCACTGGAGGGTTGACTGTCCCTGCACCAAGAGAGGGGCTGGGGCAGCCAAAACCCTTGATTTCTGCTCTGAAGAGGCCAAAGGGAACTTGCAATACCCCTGTGGATGGATATTACAATTTTCTCTGAGGAACCCTGTATAACACAGTGTGTCATACGTGAGCCAATTCTGTTTTGATACCCTTCTCTGGAAAAGCCTTCTCTGGATCTATAGCCATACCTGGGGTCAAGGGGACCCCCAGTCAGAGATTCTTTACTGTGTCACTTTGGTGGCCAAATGTTTAACCATGAGTTTCTAATTATCCCTAGTGTCCTACTCCTTGCTAGGAAGAAATTTTCTAGCAAAATTGGGGACATTTCTCAAATTCCAGAACAAAACAAAACAAGACAAACAAACCAAAAAATCCCACACATTCATAATGAATTTTACCTTTTGGAACTATGCCAGATTTACCTGACCTAATTAGCCAACAGGTGGGTCCTGCTGCATGGTACACCAAAATACCTAATTTAAGAAAGCCCTTCTTACTCTATATATCAGAAAAGTGAGGAATTGCTTAGGGTGTCTTGAGCCAAAGTCTAGTACAAGAACTCTGTCCAGATGTATGTTTTTCAAAAAAGTTAGGGTGATTGCTGGATGGCCACCCTGCCCGTCAGCAGTAGCAGCTACAGCTATGGTAACAGAGGAAGGTGCAAAACTAATTGTAGGACAGTAACTGGAAGTTCTGACTCCCTTTCAGGTTGGAGCAATTCTTGAGACCAAAGGTTACTTGTGCTTAATAGGAAAATGGCTTGCCAATATCAGGCGATAGTCTTAGACACCAGTAAAGTTATTATAAAAACTTGCCCTACTTTTAACCCTGCCTCTCTGAACCCTACAGGCCCAGAAGTGACCTATATCTCCAAGAACCTGAAGAGATGTGGTTCACTCATGGATATAACTTTGTCCAAGAAGAATAAAAGGAAAAAAGACAAGTTAAGCTGTTGTCAGTTCACAAAAGGTCATAGAACCAAAATCCCTTCTCCACGGACCTCTGCTCAAAGAACAGTGCTCATAGATCTTACGCAGGCATTGATATTAGGAAAAGGGAAAAAGCTAAATATCTATACAGATTCCAGATATGACTTTCTGGTCTTACGTTCCCATGAAGCAATCTGGAGAGAAAGGGACTTGCTGACTAATAAGAAATCATCTATAAAAGACAACCAGGAAATTCTAAAATTTGTACAGGTAGTTGTGTTGGCTACTTTTCTCTCATTGCTGAGACAAAATACCCAACACCCAGAATTAAGGATGGGAAGGTTTACTTAGCTCACAGTTTGTGGAGGTTTTAGTCCATAATCAGCTGGTTTCAAGGCAGGGTGGGGTAGCAGAGGGGCAACAGTTCCTGGCAGCAGAAGACAGCAAAAGAAACAACAGCAAAATGGAAGGAGCTCTGTCTGTCCCTTATAATTTGTGTAGACCACACCCACTTGGGTGTAGTACTTACACCTATAACCCTAGTATTGGACCATGAGTCAATCACAAATTCTAAGAGCCCACCCACATGACTGTTGAGGCTTTGGCGAATATCTAAACACAAACCATAACAGTAGCCTATCTTTTCAAGCAGGTTGATGTCATTCGTTGCAGGGGATATCAATGAGACATTTCTAAAGGCTCTGTGGGAAATTTAAAGACTGATAGGGAGGCAAAAAGGGCAGCTTTACAACCTCTCAAGATCCTAGCCATATTCCCAGTTCCTGAGGAACTATTTTGGTACTTCCTTAAGAGAAACAGTAACAAGATATAAAAATCCAAATTAGAAATTGTCACTAGAATTTTCACAGGACTAAGAAGAAAGCTATTCCTGAGAGTCTCAGAAGACCTGAGGCTCCTTTTCAGAAGGCAGTATTCCAGTATTGCTCTAGGTTCAGATATGTAGGGTCACTAATGACCCTAATTCGCCACAGTTTAAATGGATACTTGTAGTAAGTCCCCTATTTTAAATCATATTAATTATGTGGATAATCTTGCTAAAGCTATGGCTCGTAGGCTCTCGATAATTTTTCTAACCTCCCTCTTTGCCATACTTGGTCTTCCACAAGAAGTGTATAAATCTGATCTGCTCCTCATATTTAGATTCTACGTCCCCAACATGATAGTAAAATTACTTTGTTTCCTCAATCGAACATACAGATCAGTAGCCATTAATGCTTCTCATTGTCTTCTGGCAGGTGATTTCTTCAACCCAGCCAGTGAGCCACAACAGTCTAAGGCAGTTGGAGAGCACATAATCCCCAGTAGGTAAGGTCTACAGCTCCTTCCAGCCAAATGAAGCTATAGAAGATACAAATCTCCACTCCCTCAGCATCCCATAAAGAATTATATAGATATGTGTCTTTCAGAGGGAAATGTGATGGGAAGGTAGGGCATGGCTAAAACTGGCTGGAAAAGGAGGAAAGGAAGCATGACAAGGTCCTAAAACACATATGCAGAACAGTTCCCAAAGCCCTTCATGTGGACTTTTCATGAGAACTCAAGCAGGTTTTTGATAGGATGATCTAGACCTGACAGTAGTCTGAGGAGTGAATGATACAAAAAACACAGTTCACACTGAATTTTTCTCACTGTGATCTCTCTTGTGTGGTGACCTATATGCATGCTGCAGGGTGTACTACTTTTCCTACTTTTATTTGGCCCAAATTCACTCTGCAGAGCTAGTTTCTTTTCTTGTCATTAATAAAACTTTGCTACCAAGACTGCTGTGAAGATGGTGGAGTAGTAAGCAGTGGCATGTCAGCCTCTCTGAGATTGGGAGTCCATAAGTTGGAGTATAGCAACTTGGGGCAGAGAAGAAGAAGGGAGGTGGATCTCTAAAACCCAGGAAAGTTCTGAAGGGTGAATTGGAATCTATAGGGACACTAAGGTGATGGACCTCAAGGCGGAAGAGGGAGGTAACAAACTGCAATTTCTCCCTGACTCCTGGCTCATGTTATGAGAGTAGGCTCAAGCCGATAGAGGTGCGGTGATAGGAGGGCCTGGAAGCCTCTACAGAGAAACATACCAGTGGAGTGGAGAAGTGGATGCTGTGGGCTGTGGCAGCTGGTGAGTGACTCCATCCCAGACATTCCCAGGAGGGGGTGACTGACTGGATGCCATTTAGGTGTGGGGCTAGCTGAACCTGGGACTTGGGGCAGCCTTGGGTTGGCTTCATCTTGGGACCACCAGTGTCTGGTTGAGGCATAGTCCTGGGACATACCTTGTTGTGGTCAGGGGTTGCAAGGAGAAAAATTACATACAGGATACAGAATTTATAATATTATTTTATGACAGTCACCGAGAGTTAAATATAAGAAGTGCAGGAAATCTGTTCACAACACTAAAGACCTAGAAAATCCAACTGAGGGCCTGGATCCCACAGCAATGTCCTGCGCAAGTCCAGCTTAAAGCCTAGAGTCCATGACAATGACTCATGTAAGTCCATTTTACAGATCTGTGTTGGGAAGGCCCAAAGGTCAGTGGTGGAAGCTAGAAAGTCTATGCTAGCAGGATGAAGGATCTGTGCCAGTAGGTTGAGGGTTCTGCCATGGAGCCAAGAAACAATGCTCAAAATAAGGACCAGGGCTCCCCTGAAAAGTACCACAGCCATCCTCAGTGACAATGAGGTCCCAAGCTCCCCTGATGATGAGAACAGCCAAGTTCATAGCAGGAAACCAGCATGACAAGCTTCTCCTGGAGATTAAGCAGCACACATCTTCCCCTCCAGGAAGCCAGGAAGCGATGCTCAAAGTAAGGACCAGAGATCCCCCACAGTGAACCACAGCCACTCTCAGTGACAAGGTCTTGAGCTCCTCCTGTGATAATGGCAGAGTTCATATCAGGGGAACCAGTGCGACAAGCTCCTCCAGGAGACCCAAAGTCTCCAAAAAACAGCAACACAAGAGAACCCATAACACTACACTTTTCCTCTCAACATCATGCTGGCAACTTTCCTTAGGTGGGTCATCTACACTCAGTACCATGCTGATTTAATTCAGCTGCCATTAAGTTGACCACCAGTTTTTGATCCATAACACACCTAGAGTCAGAGAGCTGAGATCAAGACAGCAAGAAGCACCCTTAGCATGGGCTGGACAACACAGGTCACAGGCCCAAAGTCAGAAACCAAAATCAGCCTGAACTTCTGGGGAGTTGAATCAGCACCCAACCCTATTCCTAATGCTTGGTTGTTGGGATTATATAGCACCCAATCCAAATCCTACTGCAGGCTTGTTAGGATCATATAATATGGATCTGAGCTCTGCCTCCCTCTTTTGTCTACCAATGACAGCAGTGACACAATCTGATGTGAAGACTACCACAAAACTGTAAACTCTAGAAGATAACCACAGGTTTGAAATCACAGAGAAATCGCTCTCCTTTTTTCCTTGTTGTTTGTTTTATTTGTTGTTGGTTTTTGGGTTTGATGTATATTCTTGTTGTTTCATAAGTGTGAACATTGCTTTCAGTTTTTTGGGTTTTTTTTTTTTTTAGTTTTTGCTTCTGTTTCTTTTTACTTTGTTTCCCTCCTGTCTTCTCAACCAGTCTCCAAAAGTTTAAGTAATCTCCTTTTGTCCTTTAATCTTGCTTGTAGCCTCTTTCTCTTCTTTGATTTCTCTATTCTTTTCCTCCTACCTCTTTTAAATTTTTTCACCAGAGGGAAAATTGCTCATTTGAGGGGATATTTAATGTATATAAATTTCTGGTTTGTTTCATATTTTGTTATTTATATGAATCTTGTTCATATGGTTAAAGGTGGCAAATTAATAGTTACCACAGTTTGACATTATCTAGACAGTGCTAGATTCTGTTGTTACTACTGATTGCTCTACTTTAGCCAACATGACATACTTGTTCTAATCAATTGTTCTTCTTTGCATGCTTTCTTAGCTAATTTTCTCATTGCTGAGATAAAATACCTGACACCCAAAATTGAAGGAAGAAAGTTTATTTAGCTCAAAGTTTTTAGAGGTTTCAGTTCATAATTGGCATGCTCCAGGGCAGGGCAGCTTAGCAGAGGGGGAATCACAGAAGAGATCTTGCCCATAACAAGCAGAAGACAGTAAAAGTAAACAACCAAGAGACTACCACTCTTTTTATCCTTTACATCTTATCCAGGCTAGTTAGGGCAGATTGCACTCACACTCTTAATCCTAGTGCCCTTAATTCTAGCATTGCACCATGAATAAATTCCCGCATCACATAGTTTAGATCTTGCCAACTCTGAAAAATTCCCTCCTATGACCACGGGAGACTTTGGGGGGACATCTAGGCACCAACTATAACATACACCAAGGCCAAGATTTTCTGTGGGTCATAAACAATACTGTGGTTTAGTACCAAAGAATCAGGGACTAGATCAAAGAGGCAGCAACTTCTCATCCATAAAAATTGAAGAAGGATCTTGTGACAGACTCAAAAGCCAAAATCCAGCTACACTTAGAAAAAACCTCTAAAAAGTATTCATTTCCTAAGGCATTCTTGATATTAGTAATGCATGTACATACCATAAGCAGTGTAAAAGCATCCACACAGAAAATAAATGTAAAAAAATTGACAATGAGAAGACATAGAAGCAAGATGCAACACCAGATCTCCGACTCACTCAAGGTAAACCTAGGGGGCAATGAGGTGGAACTATTCAAAAGTCACCTACCTGAAAACTGTGAAACATTAACAGTGTAAGTAACAAAGCAGATGAGTGAAACTCTAGAAAAAATTTAATCAGAAATCTCTCAGATGACTAGAGATGATGATCATAACGAAGGACATTGTTAGTGAATCTAGAGTGGATACAGATAAAAATAGAGGTGCTCAGGAAAATGATGGAAACCGTAAATGCCCAACAGAAGAAAGAACTAGATTCCATGAAAAAGATTCAAACAGATCTCCAGAAGATTAATAATTCTATTGAAAGTATACACAGCAGAGTCAAACAACGTGAAGACAGACTATCAGAACTAGAGAAGAGGTTTGTGGTTAGTAAACATGAAATGAAGCACCTCTTAAAAATGGAAAGGGACTATAAAAACTCAACCCAATGGCTGATAGATGATGCAAGGAAGAATAATACAAGATTTATTAAAAAATCAAGAAAAATCAGAAGATAGCAAAGGACATAAAAACTTGTTCACAGAAATAATGGTAGAAAATTTCTCAAGCATGGAAAAAGAATTAAACATACAGAAAAATGATGCATATAGAACTCCAATTAGTCATGATCTAAAAAATCTAAACCAAGGTATGTAATAGTCAATATTCCAGAAATTCAACACAAGAACAAAATATAGGAAGTTGTTAGAGAAAAGAAACAAATCACCAGCAAAGGAAAGTCCATAAGAGTCACAGAAGACTCCACAACACAAGCCCTTAACTCGAGGAGAGCTTGGAGTGAATTATTTCAAGTCCTAAATGAAAACAACCTCCAATCAAGGTTGATGTAAACCACAAAACCACCTTTCAAAATTCATGGAGAAATAAGTTCCTTACATGATAAAGAACACGTGAAGAAATTTGTGACCACCAAACCAGGACTTCAGAAAAATTCTGAAAGATATTCTATAAAGAGATAATGAAGACTATAACTCCATGAACCCCAATAGAATGAATCCACTATACAAGACAAACAATTAAGTGGAGGGGAAGGAAAGGAAACTAACAACACGAAAATAACATGACAAAGGCAAGTTAATACATATTAATCATAACCATTAATGTAAATGGCCTTAATTCATAAATTAAACAGACTGGCAGAATGGACCAAAAAACAAGATTTAGCAATATATTGCATACAAGAAACACAGTTAATGTAAAAAAAAGTATAGATTTTAAAAATTGAAGGATGGAAAATAATACTCCATGGGATAGGAGCCCAGAAAAAAGCAGAAATAGCTATGTTATTTATAGACAAAGTGTATTTCAAGCCAAGACTGATCAAGGGACACAAGGAAGGTTGCCACATACTTGTTAAAGAAACAATTCAAGAGGAGGAGAAAACAATTATAAATATAGATACCACAGATACCAACACACCCAGTCATATAAAACAAATATTAACAGATGTAAAAAATAAGATAAGCATTAATCAATCGTATTGGGGTATTTCAATACCCCACTATCACAAATACACAGATCAACTAGGCAAAAAATCAACACAGAAATATCAGAACTGAACCAAACCTCTGAACAAATGAACTTAGTAGATTTATACAGTGTCCACCTCACATCCTGATACACAGTCTTCTCAGCTACACCCCAGACTTTCTCCAAAATAGATAGACCACATACTAGATCATAGAACATGCTTAAGTAGATACAAAGGAAACAAAATTACTTCATGCATATTATCAGATCACAGTACAATGAAATTGGAAATCAATGGTAAAAGAAATCACAAAAATTGCATAAACACATAGAAATTAAATAACATCGTCCTGAACAACCAATGGGTCACAGATGAAATTAAAGGGAAAACTAGACATTTTCTCCAATTAAATGATAAAATACCAGAACTTATGGATGCATTGAAAGCAGTCCTACAAGGGAAATTTACAGCATTAAATTCCTGCATCAGAAAAACGGTAACCTCAACAAAACAACATAATGTTGAACCTCAAGATTCCAGAAGAAGCACAAGTCAATTCCAGAGTTTGCATGACAGAGGAAGTTATGAAGATCAGAGCAGAAATTAATGCAACTGAGAAAACAATATAATTAATCAATGAATTGAAGAGCTGTTTTTTTAAAATTAAAATACAAAACGTTAGTCAATCTTATCAAAAAAGGAAAGATAAGATTCAAATCCATGCAATTATGAAACAAGAGTGAAATCACAATAGATTCAGCAGAAATTCAGAAGCTTATCAATATACTTCAAACAACTTTACTATAATAAGATGGAAAACACAGAAGAAGCAGACGAATTCCTAGATACACCTGGATTAGCAAACTTAATCAAGAATATATAAAAATTCTAAATAAACCAATATCAATAAATGAAATTGACAATGTAATAAAAAAAAAACTATTAACAAAGAAAAGTCCAGATCCTGACGAATTCACTGCTGAACTCTACAAGAAATTTAGGGAAGATATAATGTCACTACTCAAATTCTTTTAATGAAATTGAAAGCGAAGCAACACTCCCAAACACATTCCTGGAAGCAAGCATTACCCTGATACAAAAATCAGAGAACGATCTAACTAAAAAAGAGAATACAGGTCAATCTCCCTAATGAACACACATACAAATATCTTCAATAAAATACTGGCAAATGGAATGCAGCAAATCATCAAGAAGATTATACACCATGACCATGTAAGATTCATCCCAGGGATGCAAGGATGGTTCAACATATGCAAATCAAAAAATGTAATAGACCACATTAACAGAACCAAGGACAAAAACCACATGATCATCTCAATAGATGCCAAGAAAGCATTTGACATACTCCAACATTCTAAGAAAATAGGAATAGATGATCTTTATCTCAAACAAAACAAAAAACCCTAAATTTAAAGACCCAATCCAAAAATGGGCAACTGAAATGAATAGACAGTTCTCAGGCAAAGAAGTAGAAACGCAAAGAAATATATGAAAAAATGTTCAAGATCACTGATCATTTGAGAGATACAAATTAAAACAACACTAAGCTTCCATCTTTCTCCAGAAAGAATGGCTACCACCAAGAAGTCAACCAATAATAAATACTGGTGGGGCTGTGGGGGAAAAGGAACCCTTCTCCACTGTTGGTGGGAGTGTAGATTGGTGAAACCACTCTGAAAATCAGTGTGGAGATTCCTCAAAAAACTAAAACTAGAGGTCTCATATGACCAGTTATTTCCCTTCTCGTTTTCTTCTTGAAAGAATTAAGAGCATGATACAGCAGCAATATATGCACACCCATGTTTATAGCAACACAATTTACAATAGCTAAATCTTGGAAACAGCCCAAATGCACATCGCCATGTAAATGTATAAAGAAGATGTGTATTTTTAATACAATTACTCTGCAATAAATAAGGATGAACTTGATTTTTTTAGGTAAATGGATGTACATTGAGATCATAATTTTAAGTGAAATAAATTAGACGCACATGTTTAAATATCACATTGTTTCTCTGGTGTGTGAAACTTAAAGTGTAAATAAGGACAAAAATGTATAATAGGTATTGGGAAATAGGGAAAAATGTTCAAATGGGAAGGAGATAAAAGAAGTGGGGAGGAGGAAAGGAAGGAAGGTAAAAGAAAGAGAATAGAAGGAAAAACATAAAAAGCTTTTGCAAATAAGAAGGGGATTACAGGTTGAAGGGAGGGAAGGGGATTGGGGAAAAAAGAAAAATCAAGATATATTATGTATAGGTACAATTTCCTTATGATGAATGTGATCATTATGTCACATTACATTATGTTATTATGTGATCATTACTTATCTAAAATGTACTAATAAAATTAAATTTACTAAATTAAATAAATAAATATATATATATATATAAAACTTTGCTACAATTTGTGCTTATTTTCACTCAGGACAGAAATAACCTAGAACCACCTCCAGAAGGAGATTCTAGCACCCCAAAATCTGGTAATATATTCTCCTTATTTCTCAGGTCAGATAAACAGATTTGATTTGTTGGCGTAGAATTTTCACATCAGTGATGCGATTTTGATTTGATTTGTTGGATCTGCATGTATGAGCTCAGTCCAAATAAGTTTTCTAAGTTTTATTTAACATAAAAATACTGTTCCTATAAATTTTACTTAACACAACCAATAATCTCTGTGCCCTGCAGATAAGAGAGATTGCTTATTGAAAATGCAGTTAGTGTTTGTCTAGTCTTACCTCTTCAGCTTTTTCTAAAGAGTCAAGGAGCATCTGTCCTGACCCTGCTCATCCCAGCCTCTCGACCTGTTGTTGCAAACTAGGATATAGCTCTTATGTCTCCAATGTACTACTCACCTCCAGGAAGTATATTTATGTTGAGGCTTTCTGAGATCTGTTGGTTCCTTTCTATATACTCTTACTGCTTCTTTTCTTCATTTCCTCCCATCCCTTCCTTCTCTATCTCAGACACATTTGCCAGCTACAAATGTCTGAGTCTATTAATCATATCTATCTTACTAGTTATATGGAGCTTGTGGGTGTTTTTTTTCCATTCCCCTTGTTCTTACATGACTTCTAGGAAATGAAAGGGAAAATATTTATGCAGCCATTTTGATATGGTAAATTACCCTATTTCCCCGATTATTTCATCTCTAAAGGCCAGAATAACACTTCAGGTAAAATCAATTCTTAGTAAATAGTTCGGATAGATGAGTGAGTGATTAATCCAGCAAAGTGCGTTTCATACTTCTGTAATTAAGCTGTTATAGGTGCTGGAGAAAGATAAATAGATTGGTGCCACCACATATTCATAGGCTTCAATTTCAGCTAGAATTTCCTATAGTTGCCCTTGACTAGTTTTCTGTTACCCCCAAGAAAGCACAGTCATGTGGCACATAAAGATGGATCAAGTGTGAACTACATATACACATATGTGGTCCTGTATGATTATATTGCCTCGTGACTACATTGCTGTATAGTTTTTGTAAAAACATTGTTTGCGCAATGATGAAATTACATAACGATGCATTCATCAGAACACGGGCCCGTGATGGTTGGGAGATACATGACTGTATTGTCTTCATGGTGCTCTTTTCACACAATCTGCAAATATCTACCTTCCCTCCTCACTGATAGCATTCAACTCCCATTTCAACATGAAAGCAAATTTCAGTGAGAATCTGAGGTTCATATTTTAAATTTGTAACAAAAAGTAGAGCACAACCAAAAAGCACATGAGTTGAAAACAGTTGCTAACATTCTGCTGGAGTTAATCAGCTCAGAGTCAGCTTCAGGACAACCTCAACTTCCAGCTCTTTTCAAAGGCATACTTAACTAGAGATCCACTCAACTCACCTTTTTCCTCCAGTCTCTGAGGATAAACCATCCTTCTTCCAGACCAAGATCGACCTCCCCCATTCCCACCTTTGCTCTGGACCTCACCTCCCCATCACCTCAGGGACCTTGAGCTACTAACATGTTGCATATTTTCTTTATCTGAAACCTCTCCTCCCCTTCTCAAGATAATCAGTTTGCTCCTGCTGTTGCTTCCTCTCCTTCATTCACAGTCATGTTTCTTACCAGAGGCCTGGGCTATTCAGCCAGAAACTCAGATTAGGAATCCAAAGATAAATCTTGTTTTACAAACTAAGGCACATGTGTAGGGCGTGGTTGCACATGCCTGTAATCCCCGCACTCTGGAGGCTGAGACACAGGGAGTGCCGTAAGTTCCAGGCCAGCCAGAACTACAAAAAAACCAACCAAACCAAACCAACTGAAACAAAACAAAATAAGGCACATGTGGGAAAGGAGTTATGATTCTGAAATTAAAAGTGCAATGCGCAGCAGCTGGAATTTGAAATAGAGGAGGCTTACCTTAAACCTTGATTGCTCAGGAAACTGAGGCAGAGAAAAGCCATTGAGATATATTAGTGGACCCTGCTGTAGAAGCTTAGACAGGCAAGCTGAGGAAGGGGTGGCTGATGATGTCAGTTGTTTTCTAATACTTGAAGTGTTGCCAGGTAAAAATATTTTACATTATGTAGCCCAAGGACTGGGCCTATCAGTAAGGAATGGGCCTATCAGTAAGGAATGGGAGCAAATGGGGGTGGGGCGGCTTCTGCAAACTGAGAAAGAGCTTTCCATCAGAACTATCCAAAAATGGTCTGCTTGATTTTCTTAGGTCTGATGGTATGGGCAGCTATTTTGAAGATGATGGTGTTACAGGCAACTGAGTTAGTGAGAAATATTATAGGCAGTCAGACAGGGCTAGGCCCTCAAAGAGCCAACAGAGGACCAGATATCTTGTGACCTTGGAGGAGATACACACCTCTTAATGTGGGCCACATCTCAACACAGAAGGCAAAACAAATGCAACCACACCCTAAGTACAAGCATTAGGGATTAGGGACAGATCATTTTTAGGAATTACCATCCCAATCCCCCACAGAAAGTCACTGATCCATAAGAATGCTTGCTTACTATGTGACTCGCTTCCCCATTTGTGCTTGATTTGGTCAATTTTACCTAAACATTTAATCTTATTGGTTGACCACAGTTCTGTCCCACCTCAAGTCCATCTGCCTTGTGAGTTCCCAGTTTTCCCCATCATGGTTTTACTCTGTAAAAGTCACTAAAAAAGACAGAGTCTTTGGCAACCCACTTGGTACCCCTTCTGTCTCTCTCCCAGACAGAAGCTTTCTTTCTCTCAATAAATATCTCTGTTCTTACCCTCTGTTGTTCCTAAAATTCATTCTTCAATTTTAGAGAACACGAACTTGTGCCAGACATTCAGTAGGTTGGGAGTTTCATTCCCCTATATGATTTGGAGGTCTTTCACTGAGATCGTTTCCCTATATTACTTTGAGGTCTTCCACCGAGATCATTCCCGTATATCAATGGGAAGCATTATGGTAACCATTGTTGATTTCCTATTAACTTGCTTTGAAATTCTATATCAATTTCATTATTTTGTTTTGACTGACTGTATTCTGTTTTATTGTTTGGTTTTATTCTCTTAAAAATAAAAAAAATAAATAAACTATCCAAAACTAGAAGGAGCTACCTAGAATTTCATTAGATTCTCATTAGAGAAGTATAGTCCAGAGGCCAAATTTTCACTTACGAGGCATGATCGCTTATTGCATTACCTATTCATCTACATAACTCTTTCAGTGCAAGAACACATGTGATTTATTTTTGTATCTTTGGCATTTGTCACAGTGCCTGATTAAATTCCTGCTATACACTAGGTGCTCAAGCAGTATTAGTTATTGATGATAAAAATGGTATACTTTCAATAAATATTGCATAAAAGAAATGCATTAAAATAGTTAAGTGTCATGAAGATGAGAAGTTTAAATGAAGTGACCTCTCCTAATATGCTGTTGTGTTTTTTGCCATAAAAATGAAATAAAGTACGTGAAAGAACTCTACAAACTGCAGAGTGGTACTCCCAACATTAGATATTTATAAGGTGTTCATCTTTTAGCCCAGTCCTATGGTAGGCCTTATGAGCAACACCATAATACATAAACCTAAATCCCTGATTTTGAGAAAATTTCAACTTAAGGAGATCAAATAAGTGTATATGAAGTAATTGTAGGAAAATTCAGTTCATTGTTGTATGCTGCTGTGTACATAAGGGCACTTATAGTGCCCAGGGGTTCAATGTGGCTGCATTACTTTATTAGTGACTAGGAACATTGTTTAAGACTTCAGTATTTACTTTAACAGTAAAATGCTTTATGACCTTGAGCACAGTCATAGCACATTTGTATCTCTCCCTCATCTGTCAAATGGGAATAATAACTCCTGGTTTACTTTCATGAGGTAATATACTAGAATATACTTACTCAAAGTAAGACATGCTCTATTTATATAATTAATATCATCTTTGCAGAAGTATATCATGTCTTTGATTTTATGATACATAGCTAATATTCAATTAATGCAACTTCTTCTCCCTGGAGGAAGATAATTGAGCCCTAGAAAGTGTAGGTCTGATGGTTGTGGTGCTTGCTGAAATGTGGGTTGAAGCAAACACCTTTGCTAGCCATTGGAGATAGCAAGTGGGTGGGTACAGGTGTGGGGCATAAGGTTTGTGAAGCATAGACTGATTGGTTTGGTGCCAATTGACTCTTCCATTACCCCATGATCTGATGGGTGCTTCACTTTCTTGGTTGGACCTTTCTAGAAGTTGCTTATTGGCTAATGTTTCTGTTTTTGGTGTTTCTACAATGCCTTCCTCCAGGACTATGTTATGGATGATACTGGACCCACACTTTTTCCCACTTTTTTGCTTGTATTTCTAATGAATACCCATAAAATGTACTGGGAACACAAAAGCCTTGGATAAGGGGTGGAGTGGGAACGGGCTAGAAAATTCTCTTTCAGCTTCCCCTAGAAAAAGATATCCTTCAACACTCTAGTCCAGTGATTCCTGTAACCCTGAGGTATAAAACTCAGGTTAGACTGCTTTCTGGAGTTCCTCATCTGCGGATCAAGTGGGAGAGGTCAGTCCTCCATTTGCTCCAGGCAACTTTCTGAGCCTTAGAGGACTGACTTAATGAATTCTTTACTTCTGTTATCTCTTGCTATCTGTAAATACATAACCTGCTTCTTGTAACTTGTTGAATATGTGAGTATTCTTTTGCAACAGATTCAGAAAAGTTGGTAACCAATATATAATGAACCCTTTCACATTTTCTGCTATGAATTGAATCATGTCTCTCCAAATTCATATACTGAAACCCTGACTCTCAGCATGATTATATTTGGAGATAGGACATTTAGATATTAATTAAGAGAGCACTTACTCTCTATTTTTCTCCCTGAGCACAAACTGAAGGAAGACCATATGAGGACATAGTGAGAAACCTGATCTTGCCTGTTAAATTTTGATTTTGGAATTTCTAGGCTCTAGAACTGTGGGAAAGTTAGTATCTATGGCTTAAACCTCCCCAGTCTATGGTATTTGTTATGACTGACCAAGTTAAGACTTTATGACACATTTTAGGTAAATGCAGACTTGCATACAGAAGCCATAGGAAAAATGGCTACAATCAAGAGGAACATAAACACAGTCCTGATTTGAGGCCCCTAAACATGGAGAGGAATGCACGTAGTATATGAATGAGTGGTGCCTGTATTCCCAGACAGGAATTACTGAAATTTAGTGTTGGGTTGGTGGAATCAACAACTGTTTTCTAGCAGGAGATCATTTGTGTTTTAAACTAAAGCCGAATTTTTTAGTAAATTGTTGAATTGTTCTGTGCTAAGGCTGGATAGGTAAACCAGGAGAAGCTGAGCTGCTGAAGCAAGGAACAGTCTCTTTCTTTTTGTAGTGGTCTGGTTCTGTGGAGACCTTCTGTAGCAGATGGGACTATTTCAGCACCTTCTTTTGGTATGTCTCTTTCTCCTTGTTTCCCTGGAACTAGAAATAAAGCTAAAAGTTGAAATGAATTTAAAAATTAAATATCTTGGCTGGGCATGGTGGTGCATGCCTGTAGCTCCAGCACTCGTGAGGCTGAGGCAGGAAGATTGCTGCAAGTTTGAGGCCAGCCTGGGTTGCATAGTGAATTTGAGACCAGCCTGAACTACATAGTGAGACCCTGTCTCAGAAAATATATATATGTATTTCTTTGTTTTAAAAGTATTACTGCTGGGTGTGGTAGCACATGCCTATAATCCCAGCACTTGAGAGGGTGAGGCAGGAGGGTCACCACCAGTTCCAGACCAGTTTAGGTTGCATAGTGAGTTCAAGATCAGTCTGAACTACCCATAGTGTGAACATCTCTCAAACAAAACAAAACAAAACAAAACAAAGTATTGCTGTTATGGCTTCTGGTTCTGTGCTCCACTGAACTGATTTATTTCCAGGCATCCAGTGGAAGAGGAGCTCCTTCAGACTCTAATGCCTTACAAGTTAATGCATAAGGACAGAAAAAAAACCCACAGGCTTAGGGGGTTCTTCCCACACAGGCCGAACAGCCTGCTACCTTTACCTCACCAAACAGTCTAGGAAAACATTTGGTTTCCAGATGCTGTGTATGATAGGACCCTTGTTATTTCTCAAGGTCCATGTGACCTGAGGTATGAAAGTCTCTAGAACATTGATGGTGAAACTTTTAGAGACCAAGTGCTCAAATTGCAACCCAAAACCCACTTATTTATTGCAAAGTGCCAACACTGCCAGTAAACCTGAATATTGAGGTTTTTAGTTCAGAAAAAAACAACTGTTATCTGATGCTTGGCTGCTGGGGCAACTTGGTTCATGGGCCTACAGAGGGGGCTCTGCATGCCTGCTGCAGCACATGTGCTATACAGTTTTGCTGCCACTGCTCTTGGAAAAGGTCAGAGCCACATTGCATTGACATTGTTTTCAAGTAAGCCTGTAAAGTTTAGGACAATGGGACAGGTGGGCGGTTTAAGCTAGGAAGGATTCAGTGACATCTACTGGCCAACACTGTGCATCTTCAAGGCACTACATTGACATTATTTGGGTAGTATCAAAAAACATATTTGTAGGCCTTTGTTCTCAGGATACAGCTGAGTTAATCTGGTATAGAATCTGGTGACTTTCATTCATATTTAATAAACTCTCCATATTATTCTGATGCACAGTCTAGATTAAAAACCTTTGCTTGTTTTCAAGAACCTCCATAATTAAGAGGTAGTCCAAACTGTACAACAAGTCACCTTCGCTCTCCTTAGATAGGACATTTCTAAACCCACAGACTGCCAAGTTTTGCAAAAAAGTAACTGATTCAGGCTAATCTTGATATGTTAGGCAGAAAAACAATCTGTTGTGATCATTCTCAAATGAAGAACTATGAGGTAACGCAATGAGTTACATGAGATAAAATATAGCATCTGTCTTTTGATATTTAAATGCCATTTATTAGATATTTAATAAGTCCCCAAAAGGAACAGGAAGTAGTTTTACATGTCACTATTTAATCAAAAAATTGGATCTACTGGCAGATATTATACTAGGCACAGAACTTTGACCTAATTTTTAGTACTTTTTATTTACTCATATTTCATTTCAGACTCATTAACTGATTAATCCATGCATCCATCCATGCATGTATGCATCCATGAATGCATTCATCCATCCAACCATATTCCAGAGGCTAGGAAAGTAGTGAAGTCTCTGCCTTTAAGAATACTAATGATTAAAAACAAGAAGCAGCAGCTTAGCACAGGTGTTACTAAAACGAATTTGCATTAAAGGTGGACCAAATACTTGGGTAGAAAAGTAAAGACATCAAGGAACTAGTGCACTTGGAGTTGGAGATGAAAGATACTCAAGATGAGTGGAACAGAATATGTAGGAAAGAAGAGGGTCTGAAGCTGAAGCCGAGTGTGTAAGCAGAGGCTATGTCGGAAAGTCTTACTTGCCACACACAGAAATTGGAATGTAGGGCTGGGAATTTGGCTCAGTGGCTTAAGTGCCTGCCTGGCAGGTGCAAGGTTGTGAGTTCGATCCCCAGTACTGAAAAAAAAATGTGACCTTCTGGAAAGTTATTATAGGTTTTATGCAGGAAAAAGACTTGGCAATATTGTATTTTAGAAAAATTATTGTGGTAACAGATTGGCAGATGGACTGAAACAAATCAGATTTGAAGCAGGCTGTGTTATAATAGCAATTTTCTTTTCCATGATTAATAATGAGTGCTTGAACTAGGACAAGTAATAGCAATGGGAATGGAGATAAGGGAATGGATTTCAGAGATAATTAGGAAGTAACATTTACAGAATGTGGTAGGGTCAGTTATTGACTGTTATGGGGAAGGGTAGACAGAATAATCCAGGAAGAGAAAGTTAAAGTGGAAGAATAGAGATAATCAATTTAGTTTGGGACATGCATTTCGGATTCATTTGAGACATCGAAGATGAGATGTTAAGTAGGCAAATACATAAGTGGACTTGAAGCATGAGAGGGACGGATCCAAAATGGAGATAAAGATTTTGAATGTATCAATCTATCTGTTTTCTTGCAGGCCACAGGAATGGTTGAGAACGTGCAAGAAGAGAGTACAGAATGCAAGAGGAAGAACGTCAGGTCATAGTAGCATTTAAGGGGTAAACATAAGAAGGGGGAGGTTATTCATGACGTTTGGCATGCAACAGCTGAGAGGAAAGGAAAGAACAAAGAGACAAGGTTTTTGTTAGGAAATAAGCTGACGTGTTGCTGGCATTTGGATAGCATTTGTCTATAGGATCTAGGAATGCTGAAATCCTGCTCCACTAATTAGTCTTTTCCCTTATGTTTCCTATGAAAAAGTTTGAAAGGAAGAGCAGCCAAATGGAGAACAAAGTGTCATTTTAACAGAAAGGCTGAAAATACAATGTGTGGCTTTCTAGGAAAGTTGGAACTTATAGTTTAGGCCACAGACCTAAGTATACCTTCTAGCTCTTTCTAAAATGTATCACTCTCTGGGTAGAAACTGGAGAAAGCTGCAAGAGCACGTAACTAAGGGCAAATTCTGTGACCACTTCATCCACTAAAGTCTCAAATGTTGTCAATAGGAGAGAAAAAAAAAAAACCCAGTTCAATGAAAGAGAGAAAATACAAGAGAGCTGAAGATGATCCAGAGAATGAAATAGTAAAGCAGACTAATGGAATAGCCAGAGAAGGAGGGGAAAATAATTGAGAGTGTAGACAGTTTCATCACGTGACTGGTCACCACTGTCAAAGGTCACAAAAGAAGTCACATAATACAAAGTAGTAGAAGGAAATGCTGAACTTTTCAATTTCATTTCTGATCCTCATCCCCAAGAACTTGTGACATTCACAAGGAGGTATTTTATTGAGTTACATTTTTTTTGCTGTTACCATATGTTATGGTCTGGGTCTAGATATATGTCCGAAGCTTCATGCAGTCAATATGTGGGGATTTTTCAGAGATGGCTGGATCTAGAGTGTGTGATGTTGTGATTCATTCATGGTGCAGTGCTAGGATCAAGGGTAATGGGATTAAGGATGTGAGTGACACCTGCCATAACTAGCCTGAGTAATATATAAGGGATAGAAATAGCTGTGGTTGTCCCTTTTTGTTTTGCTGCCTTCTGGCTGCTACAAACTATTTCTCCTCTGTGTTGCCTGTCTGCTAAGCCATACTGCCTTAGAGCCAGCCAATTATGGACTGAAACTTCTATAAACTGTAAACTAAATAAACCTTTCCGCCTTTAACTTTGCATATTGAGTATTTTTTTCTCAGCAATGAAAAAAGGAACTAAGACACCATAGGTTTACAAGAATGGTGGAATACATGACTTAGACTTACAATTCACACTGGCTTCTTGCATACTCAGAGCCTTAGAACACAAGTTTTAAACTGATAACTGATTTATTTGACATGAGCAGTGCTTGCCAGCATATAAAAATCAGGGCGTTCACATATGAATCTGGATTTCTATCTTCTTTTAAAAATTTAGATGATTTGGCAAAGCTGGACCGAATCCTGGTTGCCACTTGTAGATAGTGTCCTTTGTTTACTACATTCTTTCCATGACCAGGATGTTTGTCTCATTTATGTCAGTAGCCTAGCATTTACCAAGTACCAAAATTTGAAATAACAGTAACAACTGACAGATGGGTATGGACTAGAGTAGAGATTGGCAAGCTTTTCTGCAAAGGGAGAGACTGTGACTGCTTTTAGAGTTTGCAGACCATAAAGCCTAATCACAACTACGGAACTCTGCCAATGTGGTGTGAAGGCAGCCATAGACAAATTTATAATCAAATCTTTGTGGCTGTATTCCAACAAAACTTTATTTATAAACTCTAAAATTTGAATTTTGCATAATTTTCATGATCATCAAATATTTTTATTTTGATTTTTCTATTTTAAAGAGAACAAAACAAGGGCCGGGGGTTTGGCTCAGTGCCTTAAGTGCCTTCCCTGGCAGGCGCGAGGTTGTGAGTTCAATCCACGGTGCCACAAAAAAAAAAATAAAGAGAACAAAACAAAACAAAACAGAACAAAGCAGATCAGAGCAAACCAATGCAAGTAACACAGGATTTCAAAACAAGACAACAGGATATCAACAGTGGTGACCATAATGGCTCTTGTTTTCTTCTAGATAGTTGTCCATACCTTCACACACTATAAATTCAAACAAAACCTAATAGTATAAAACCAATCTAAACAAAAGAATGAAAACATTGTGAGCCTTCGAAACCAGGCAATAGGAAATCAACAATGGCTACCGTAATGTCTCTTGCTCTCTTCAAAATAGCTGTCCATATTCTCACACATACTGAAATCAAATAATAGAAAACAGAATAAAAAAATCAAAACAAAGAATAGGAGCATCATGGGACTTCAAAACAAGATGATAGGAAATTAGCAATGGCTACCATAATGTCCCATTTTCTTCAAAATAGCTGTTCATATCATCACACATAATAAAATCGATTATTGAAAAACATTTAGGAGAAATTTTAGGCATGTATAATCTTATACATGTACATTTATTCATTCTGTATTAGAGGAGAAAACAAAGCAAAGCAAAACAAAGCAAAATACAAAAAAAAGAGACAAAAGAGAGATAACAATAAAAGAAAACCTAAACAATAACAATATAGGCTTTCAAAACAAGGTGGTAGAAACATAGCAAAGGTTGTTATTTTGCATAGTTACCTTCAAAAGAGTTGCTCATATTACCAGATATAGACATACTAAATTGATCGAATACTATGATTATTAAAAGTTTTGTTCCAAGAATAGAGTTAGTAGTAAAATTCTCTTAGCTATCTTAAGTGTATATATACAAATTTATATCTTTTTTTGTTTCCCCTCCTTCTTTTCTCCTTTTCCCTATCTCAGTTATTTTTCCCCTTTGAGCAGTTTCTTACCCTTTCACAATATTTTTTGAATATTTTGTATCTTATTTACTCTTTCAGTTTCTTACACTAGGGAGACAATATGGTATTTACACATGTGAGTTTGATGTATTTCACTTATGAGCATGGTCTCAAGTCACATCCACTTATCTATAAAAGCCTCAATGTGATCCTTCTTTACATCTGAGTAGTACTCTATTGTATAAAAGTACCATATCTTTTTTATCCATTCCCTGGTTGATGGACATTTAGGTTGTTTTCAAGATTTGGCTATTATAAATTGTCCTACTATAAACATGGGTGCACATATATCACGGTGGTATAATGTTTTCAGTTATTCTGGGAATATGTCCAGAAGCAGAACAGCTGGGTCAAATGGGACCTCCAATCTCAGTTTTTTGAGGAACCTGCAGACTGATTTCCGCAGTGGTTGCATCAGTCTACACTCCCACCAACAGTGTAGAAGAGTTCTTTTTCCCCACAGCCTCTCCAGCATTTGTTATTGGTGGTTTTCTTAATCCTTGTTTTGATGTTTCAAAGCATTAAAACATGTAAAAAATTCTTAAATCACAGGCCAAATAAGAAGAGGCTCTTGAGCACGTTGGCCTATGGGCTATCGTTTGCCAGTCGTGGTCTAGAGAATCAGTATGTTTATCATGGTAGGTAGCAAGTAGATCAGAAACTGTCTTCTCCCACGTTGGACATGTGACCATGCATAAGAGTCAGAGGAATATGGATATGTATTCCTGGCTTGGGGGCATTGTTTTGAACAGATATAAATGTGATGATAAAAGAACTTTGCATTATAAATAGTTTCCAATTTCTATGGAATTCCCAAAAATAGGGGTGAAGGAACTAGGAAGATTGGGAGGCAAGGACTAAAGGACATGGGATTTCTTTTGGGAATAATGAAAGTTTTCTAAAATTGATTGTCGTGATGATCATATCACCCTAACTGTATAGTACAACAAAAAACCATTGAGATATATGCTTCCAGTGGATGAATTATGTGGAATGTGTACTATATAGCTTAATAAATCTGTTACCAAAAAAACACATAAAGAGAAGAAAGAATTCAGAAAAAAGATACCCATCTGAAGCAAATCAGGTACAAGAAAGCTGATGCCAAACAGTGAGCCAAATCAGCAGACAATAGTTCACCTTATTGGTTCTCCTTCTTCTAGTAAATGGCGTGACTATTTCCTAGATCTTAGGGAGTTTAAGTGAGCAAGCACCTGACAGAGAGAGCAACAAGTCCTTTCTAATTCACATCTTGGAGAATGAAAGCACATAAAATGATCAAGTAGTCAACCTGACTGATGTGAATTAGAAAGACTCTGAAGGGTAGGGGTGTGCATGCACCTGTGTGTGTGTGTGTGCATGCGTGTGTGTGTGTGTGTGTGTGTGTGTGTGTGTAGCAGGGAAGAGAGACAGAAGCTTTGTGAGGAAGGATGAAAGGCTTGATATGACTTGGGATGGAGTTTATAAAGTGAGTATAGAACACTGCACACTTTAAGGCTAACGATACATCCTGAGACCTTGGAGGAGAATCCAAAATGTTACCAGATGGAAGTAAGATAATAAGCAAGTACCAAAACATGTCCCCTGACCGCTATATAAAAATGGAAAAGAGAATTCTTTCTTACTAGCTAATTTTAGAAAGAGAAGAAGTTTTCATCTTGGTTACCAAAATAACTTATGCTCACTGTAGTAGTGTAATACACATAGTACTGAAAAGCATTAAAAAGAAAATGCAAAGTGTTCCTTTTTATTCCTCTACGTAGAAGTAGCCATGGTTCATGTTCTGGTTCCATTTTATTGCAGTGCTGTTAAAACACCTGTGTAGCTGAGAATTGCTTTTATGACTTTTAGTTTGCATACTTTTTACTTGACCTTAAAAATTTCTCCATGGTATTACAATTGTTTTTCAAATTATCTATAAATATAACATATAGCCGGGCGTGGTGGCGCACCTCTTTAATCCCAGCACTCGGGAGGCTGAGGTAGGAGAAGAGTTGTGAGTTCGAGGCCCGCTTGGGCTACAACGTGAGCACAAGGCTGGCCTGAGCTACATAGTGAGACCCTGCCTCAAAGAAAAAATAAATAAATAAAACTAGGGCTGGGAGTTTGGCTCAGTGGCTTAAGCACCTGTCTGGCAGGTGTGAGGCTGTGAGTTCGATCCCCAGTTCTGCAAAATAAATAAATAAATAAATAAAACATATAAATAAAATCCCTTTTTACCCACTCCACACCCCAACATCAGCATTTTGCGATTCTACTTAGGCATCTAGAATGTTTTGCTATTATAAACTGGTATTTTTATTCATATAGACCTGCTGTATTTTAAATAATTTCCCCAGAAAAATATAGCTAGGAGTGGAACTACAGGGTCAAATGGTGTGATACTTTTAAGATCTTGCTAAATATTTTTGTTTGATTTTTTTGTCTAATTTTTAAGATTTATATAAGTACCTTCAAAAGAATTTTCATTATCTTTATTTTTTTTTAAATTTAAATTTTTTTATCAGCACGTTTTCAGTACATAATGATTACATTCCTTGTGTGGCCATTATCTTTTTGTTTGGTTTTTTTTTGTTTGTTTGTTGGTTTTCAGATAAGTTCTCACTATATATTCCAAACTGGCCTTGAGCTAACTATGTAGGGCAGGCTGGCCTTAAACACATGGCAATCTTCCTGTCTCAGACTCCTGAATGCTGGGATTAAGTATAGCCATGAGCCACCACACTCAGCTAATTATCTTTATTTTTAGACTTGTCTTCCTTATTTCATTATCTTCATTATTTTTACTCCCTCAGCAAACATTTACCGGCACCTACTATATGCCAAAGTTCTGAGGTGGATACAAATAATTTAAAGATGCAAACTATGTTTTTGCAGCTTGCAGATTATCTTAAAAAAATAAAATAAGTAAAAGTTTACCAAATTCTATTATTCAGGGGCAAGAAAAGCAAGGTCAGGGCAGTGTGTATAGTACTGATATAGGGGAATGAAACTCCCAACCTACTGTGTGTCCAGCACGATTTCGTGTTCTCTAAAATTGAAGAATGAATTTTAGGAACAATGGAGGTTAAGAACAGAAATATTTATTGAGAGAAAGAAAGCTTTTGTCTGAGAGAGAAACAGAAGGGGTACCAAGTGGGTTGCTAAAGACTCTGTCTTTTCTAATAACTTTTATAGAGTAAAACCGTGATGGGGAAAACTGGGAACTCACAAGGCAGATGGGCTTGAGGTGGGACAGAACTGTGGTCAACCAATAAGATTAAATGTTTAGGTAAAATTGACCAAATCAAGCACAAATGGGG